>APFE031512627.1:0-23878 GCA_000404065.3 Pinus taeda
GAGATATTCATTTTTATTTGTGGCTAGTGGTTAATTTGTCTAGTTGGGAATGTCAACATAGGCTAAAGTATGCTCCAAGGAAAAATTCATGGAGCCACGCGTGTGCATAAAATAGAAGTTAAGTGTTGGAGGTTTAGAGCACATTCAAAGTGAAAATCAAATTGGGTATACCTTTGAGGTAAATAATGAACTTGAGGCAGCTCACGAGCTAACAAGGAGGATTACTTTGACACTGGGTGTGGATATCCTTGATAAAAAAGGCCAAAGTTATATGGTAAGTTTAGATAATTTTTTGTGCTACGTTTGTGTGGTGTTTGGATCTCTATTTAGGCCACAGGAAGTGATGCTACAATATCATGTTGGGCACATAATTCTGAGGGTTGAGAGGGCTTGTAAAATATCTCTACCCTAGCCATAGTTAGTCAAAGGATAAACACAGTTGAACAAGGGTTTCTTCCCTTCTAGCAAGTTCATATCACTTGTTTTTGTGAGACGGAGCATTGTAGGGTAGATATCTTTTACTTATTTTAAACCCTAAACCCTAAAGGCTATTTTTTTTAAGCATTTTGTAACTTTAGTAGTATAAATCCTAAATCATAAACCATAAACAATAAACCCTAAACCCTAAACCCTAAACCGAAAACCCTAAATCATAAACCATAAACGGCAAATTGTAAACCCTAAACACTAAGAATTTTAGAGCATTTTAGAAAATGTTCTGTAACTTTTATTTCAGTATATATTAAAAGAATATACTAAAGTGTTATAAAACCTAAACCCTAAACCCAAAACCCCAAACCCTATATCCTAATACTTAAAGCCTAAATCGGATTGAAAACCCATTAAAATCATTACTAAGGTCTTATTAAACTCTAAAGGCTAAAGATTGAAAGCATTTACTAAGGTCTTATATACTCTAAACCCTAAAACTCCAAAACATAAACCCTAAACCAAAAACCCTAAAAACTAAAGATTTTATAACATTTTAAAAATTGTTTTGTAACTTTTATTTAAGTGTTTACTAAAACCATTTACCAAAGTGCCATAAACCCTAAACTCATAATCCCTAAATCCTTAACCTTAAACAACAAACTATAAACCCTAAAATGCCTAAAGAAGCATTAACCATAAAAAAAACCCTAAACCCTAAAAAACCCCTAAACCCTACAAAACCATAAACCCTAAACCCGAAAAATCCCAAAAAACCTTAAACCCTAAAATTAGTTTTTTAAATTTTTTATAAGTGTTTATTAAAAGAATTTATTAAAGCATTATAAACCATAAACCCTAAACACTAATACCCACACCCCCAACCTAAACCCCAAACCCTAAACCATCAGAAATTTATAACATTTTCAACCCCAAACCCTAAACCCTAAGTATTTTATAACATTTTAACAAGCCATTGTAACATTTTTTTAAGTGTTTATTTAAAGAATTTACTAAATTGTTATAAACCCTAAACCATAAGCATTTTATTACAATTTAGCAAGCGTTTTATAACATTTTAGAACCCTAAACCTTAAAGATTTTATAACATTTTAATAAGTGTTTTGTAACTTTTTTTAAGTGTTTATTAAAAGATTTTACTAAAGTTTTATAAACCCTACACCCTAAAACCTACACCCTAAGGATTTTATAAAATTTTAACCAGAGTTTTGTAACTTTTTTTAGATGTGTTTATTAAAATAATTTACTGAAGTGTCCCTCAAAGCTAAACCCTAATCATTTGATAACTTTTTAGAAAGTTTTTTTTTAACTTTTTTCTAATTGTTTATTAAAAGGATTTTTTAGATTTTTTATAAACCCTAAACCCTGAATCCTCAACATTTTTATTAGATTTTTTAAATGTTTTTTTTTAACTTTTTTTATGTTCTATTAAGATAATTTTTTGAATTGTTATAAGTCCTTAACCGTTAATCATAACATAAAAACTAAGCTTTTATAATGTTTTAAACCCTAAACCTAACCCCAAACATTCAATTCACATTTTAACAAGCTTTTTGTAGCCTTTTTTGAAGTGTTTATTAAAAGACTTTACTAAAATGTTATAAAACCTAAATTCTAAACCGTAATCATTTTATAAAATTTTAAACGCAAAAACATAAACCCTAAAGTCTTAACTCTAAAACCTAAGTATTTTATAACATTTTAACAAGCATTTTCTTACCTTTTTTAAAGTGTTTATTAAAGGCATTTAATAACTTTATAAAGCCTAAGCATTTTATAAAATTTTAGAAAACATTTTTGTAACTTTCTTAAGTGTTTATTAAAACAATTTAATAAAGAGTTATAACCCTAAAACCTAAACCCCAAAAATTTTAAAACATTTTAACAAGAGTTTTGTAATTTTTATTTAAATGTCTATTAGAATAATTTACTAAAGTGTTATAAACCCGAAACACTAAACCCTAAACCCAAAACCCCAAACCCTAAACCCTAAAAGCTAAGCATTTTATGGTCTATTAAAAATAACTTTGTAACTTTTATTTAAGTGTTTATTAAAAGAATTTACGAAGGTGTTATAAAACCTAAACCCTAAACGCTAATCCCTAAACCCCAAACCCCAAACCCAAAACCATAAACCCTTATCATTTATTAAAATTTTAAAAAGTGTTTTGCAAACTTTCTTAAGTGATTATTAAAGCACTTAATAAGGATTTGTAAACCCTAAACCTCAAAACCTAAACCTTAAACCATAAACAATAAACCCTAAACCCTATAAACTAAAGCCTAAACCCTGAGCATTTTATAACATTTTTAAAAATATTTTGAAACTTTTATTTAAGTGTTTATTAAAAGAATTTACTAAATTTTTATAAACCTTAAACCATAAACCCTAAAACCTAAGCCTAAAAACCTAAACCCTAAACCCTAAACACTAAGCCCTAAACCCTAAACCATAAACCCTAAGAATTTTATAACAGTTTAAGAAGATTTTTGTAACTTTTATTTAAGTATTTATTAAAAGAATTTACTAAAGTGTTATAAACCCTAAACCATAAACACAAAACTCTAAACCCTAAATACAGAAAAATAAACCTTAAACCCAAAACGTAAACCCTAAACCCTAAACCCCAAACCCCAAACACTAAAGTCTCAACCATAAACCCTAGACCCTAACCATTTTATAACATTTTAAAAATTATTTTGTAACATTTATTTAAGTGTTTATTAAAACCATTTACTAAAATGTTGTACACCCTAAACACTAAACCCTAAACATAAACCCAAACCCCAAACCTTAAACCCTAAACCTTAATTCCCAAACCATAAACCCTAAACCCTAATCATTTTATAACATTTTAAAAAGTATTTTGAGACCTTTATTTAACTCTTTATTAAAACCATTTACTAAAGTCATATAAACCCTCAACCTTAACCTCTAAACCCCAAACACTAAACCATAAATCACAAACGCTAAACCCTAAACCCTAAACCTTAAACCCTAAACCCCAAACCATAAACATTAAACCCTAAAACCTAAACTCTAAACGCTAAACCCTAATAATTTTATAATGTTTAAAAAAAATATTGTAACTTCTATTTAAGTGTTTATTAAAATCATTTACTAAGTGTTATAAACCCTAAACCATAAATTCTAAACACCAAACCCCAAACCATAAACGCTAAACTCTAAACACTAAGCATTTTATAACATCTTAAAAATGTTTCTAACTTTTATTTAAGTCTTTATTAAGAGGACTTACTAAAGTATTATGAACCCTAAACTCTTAACTATAAACACTAAGCAATTTATAACACTTTAAAAAGTGTTTTTTTAACTTTTATTTAAGTGTTTATTATAGGAATTTACTAAAGTCTTATAAACCCTAAACCCTAAGCATTTTATAGCATTCTAAAAAGAGTTTTGTAACTTTTACTTATTTTTTTATTGAATTAATTTACTAAGGAGTTATAAACCCTAAACCATAAAAACTAAACCCTAAACTATAAACCCTAAACCGAAAAGCCTAAACCCTAAACCCTAAACCCTAAGACTTTTATAACATTTCAAAAAGTGTTTTGTAACTTTTATTTAAGTGTTTATTAAAATAATTTATTAAATTGTTTTAAACCTTAAACGGTAAAACCTAAACCCCAAACACTAAACCCAATACCTTATACCCTAAAACCTAAACCGTAAGCATTTCATAACATTTTAAAAAGTGTTTTGTAACTTTTTTTACGTGTTTATTAAAATAATTACTAAAGTGTTATAAATTTTAAACCCTAATCCGTAGAACCTAAACCATAATTAATTTATAACATTTTAAAGAGTGTTTTGTAACTTTTGTTTAACTTTATATTAAAAGCATTTACTAAATTGTTATAAACCTTAAACCCTAAACTCTAAAGCCTATGAATTTTATAACATTTTAAAAACTATTTGTAACTTTTATTTAAGTTCTTATTAAAAGAATTTACTAAAATGTTATAAACCCTAAATCCTAAACCCTAACCCCCAAACCCTAATCCCTAAACCATAAACCCTAAGAATTTTATCAATATCTACAATAAGGGAAGACCACACCTAGGTATGTGCGTGTACGAGGGAGAAAATTGTGGTACATGAGATACACCAACCTTTGCTTTTCAACCCTTCTTCATAAACCTTTCTCCTTTTATTTAGTTTTCTTCATAACTCCTCAAGGTTCCATGGGATGAATGCATTATGTGTAATATGTAGCAACGTATACCCTATTGAGGTGGGTGGCTCATCCATCCACCCTAAACCCTAAACCCTAAACGCTTAACTCTAAACCCCAAACCCTAAACCATAAACCATAAACCCCAAATCCTAAATACTAAACCCAAAAAAATCTTAAAACTTAAACCCTAAGGATATTTTAAAGTGTTATAAACCCTAAACCCTAAACCCTAATCCTTGAAGCCTAAACCGCAAACGCTTAACCCTAAACCCTAAACCACAAACTTTAAATCCTCAACCCTAAATTCTAAACCCTAAACCTTAAGCATATTATAACATTTTTAAAAACGTTTTGTAAATTTTATTTATGTTCTTACTAGAAACATTTAACAAAGTGCTACAAACCCTAAACCCTAAACTGTAAACCATAAACTCTTAACCCTAAACCCTAATTATTTTATAACATTTCAAAAAGTGTTTTGTAACTTTTATTTAAATTTTTATTTTATTTTTGCGGAAGCTAGAGACTTTCCTTCTATTTCAAAAACCCAAAAGTAAAGTTACAATAAATACAAAAGGCCTAAATTTCTCAAGGCCTATGGAAACCTCACGGTCGTACTGCCATAGATGTGACCCTCAAACAAACAAAAGGACAAGCTAACTTAACAAATGGTCCCCACGGTTAAAGGCTAACCCAAAGTCAAATGCTGGGAACCCTTCCCTCATTAACTCACAAATATTTAAAATAGTAGTAGCCCCACTAAATAGACCATCCAAATCTGACCGTCGAATGCCACTGCCAGAAAGGACGACTCAGAGAGAAATCAAAAAGCCAAGAAGCATGATCTTTAAGGTGCGATGAAGGGTGCTTTAACGAACCCAAACCATGGAATGTTTTGAGAGCCTAGTGGAATCACTCTCAACAATCCAATACCACTTACCATTTGAATGCCACGTGATCATTGGGAAACTGCTCAAAGCGTGGTTTTCCGAACCGAAAGAGGGGTACAATGGAATTTCCCTCATGGGAGTGATCTAGTCATTCACTCCACTAAAACTGACCATTGAGCTCGCAGCCAAAGCATTTAGTATCTGTAAATAAAACCCTGTGTCATCATTCGAGACAAAAAGGAGACCAGTTCCCTTACACCAAAGGAAGCTGTCGCCATTCAGAGTTTCCCTTTTTCAAGGAGCCGACCACAGTACTGTGTACGAACTTGCATAAAAAGCTTTAATATATGCCTAACCCTCATGCCCAATATTTGAAAATTTCTTTGTCCTCTACGACTTTTTCGTTGCAGAGATCTGTTAACCTGCTTGGAGGCATCTCCTGCTACTTCATCTCATTCCTGCATTCTAAATTTAACACTCCTTGGTTGGCTAGTAAATATGCAAGTTTATTGGCTTTCCTCCGAACATGATTGAGGCTAACAGTTCAAAGACTAAGGAGATGTTTTTAGATTCTCTGGTACACTTGTATTAGTCTCCAATGCTTTGAGACACTTTCTGGCACTATTCCATAATTAATTTTCTTAACTACATTTATAGAAATCTCTGAGTCTGCTTCGATAATGACATTCGATCTGTGATTAAGTTTAAGAAGATCTAGACATTGTTCCAAAGCCACTAATTCAACCATGTTGTTGGTGGCTTTTCCTAGATGCAGTGGAAAGTAAAGATTATTTTTCCTTCTTCATCTCTTAACACCCCTCCATAACCTGTTGTCCCCGAGTTTCTTTTTGAAGCCCCATCAATATTGCATTTCAAAAGACCTTTTGGTGGAGGATGCCACAACTCCTTTTCCATTTCCAACTCTCTTTCTTTTCTGCTAAGACCATGGTAAATGATGTCTTGCATTCCCATATGCTTGACTGTTCTCAATTCAAGCATTGTGGTAGGATTCTTGGGATGACTATGCACAGAGGTGGAAATTGTCTCCTTAATCCGCTTTAAGATCTGATCCATTATGCAAAGAGGAGTAGTTTTTTCATCCTTGAAAATTCTTTTATTCCATTCCTTCCAAACATTCCAGATAATGAAGCTTGGCATAAGGGTCTAGGCCAAATTAAGGATCTCATACTCTGAAAATGTATTTCTCCACCTATTCAGGGTGTTAATGATGCTACCTTTGTCTCTATCTGTTTGTTGAAAAATGGTGTTAAAAGAATCCCACAACTAGGTGGTATACGTGCAGCTTTTGAGAATATTCTCCATTGTACCCTCTTGAACTTCACATAAGTAACATCTAGAAGGCCCCATAACCCCCCTCTTCTGAATGTTTTCCCAAGTTAATATTTTCTTGTGATGAACTAACCACATAAAAAGCTTGATCTTCATCCACCCTTGGTGGCTCCAAATTTTTTTCCAGGATTTTGCCAAAATGCAGGGATCTAGGTTTAGGATTATTTTTTTTGCTTCCTTGATATTAAAGATACCTTATTTTTTTTGGCCCCATCTCAACTGAGCCTGCCCATCTGTTACCAAGATCTTCCTTTGATTTACTATGCTCATGAGTTCTTCTGTTTTTGCTTTTATGTGGTTGTCCCCTCTATCGTTTTCAGTGATCTTCTTTTCCAATATCTGGGAGCCCTTTTCCGCAGCTTCAGTTCACTAAAAAGGTTGACCTTCCTTCTTCATTTTATCCAACATAGGTGCACAACTTCCACTAAAATCCCTTATAAACTTACGATAAAAACTTGCCAACCCATGAAAACATTGAACTTCAAACAAACTCTTAGGGGATGGTGAGCTAAGTATAGTTGTAGCTTTTTCTAGGTCCATTTTCAGCTCATTCTCTTCAATCACAAAACCCAAATATGCCAACTCCTTTTCAAAGAAAGTGCATTTCTTTAGATTTATCAGCAACTTGTTTTGCTGAAACTTTTCCAGAATGTATCGAACTTGTCGAAAATGTTCGTCCCTAGTTTTGCTGAAAATTAGTATATTATCAAGATACACAATCAAAAATTCCCCAATGAACTCCTTCAACATTTCGTTCATCGGGTGCATAAAAGTACTACGTGGTTACTTAACCCAAATGGCAGCACCAGGCATTCATACAACCCTTCAATAGTCTTGAAAGTTGTTTTCCATTCATCCCCTTCCTGGATTCTAATTTGGTGATATCCACTATTCAGATCTATCTTCGAAAACTATGTTGCCCTGCTCAAACAATCCATCACATAATCCATTCATGGCAATAGAAACCTATACCTGATCATAATCTTGTTTATTTCTTGTGAATCCCTGCACATCTGCCATTTGCCTCCTTCCTTGGGAGCAAGAACTATCAGAACTTCACATGGACTCAAGCTCTCTCGAATCAATCCCTTATCCAACAATTCCTGTACCTATTTTCACATTTCCTTGTTGTCTTTGGGGCTCATCCACTAAGCAACTTTGTTTGGTAAACTAGCTCTGGGAATGAAATATATGTGATGACTGGTGGCAATTTATCTGGTAAATTTTCCACCACATTGTCGCTGAATTCCTGCAGCATTTCTTGCATTTCTATAGGTAAATCAGAAATTTTTGTGTGCAACAACACTCTTCTTGGTATCCTTACAATAGCATATATCACCTTGTCATCTCCAATCTATTTTAAAAATTGTTTTCCACCCACCAATAGTACTTTCGTTCCACTAGTCTCTATTATTTCCTCCTTGATGGGCACTAGCGTATGCTTAATCCCATCTTTAACAAACTTGTAATAATTTGTCCTCACATCATGAAAAAAATTTTAGTCATACTACCACGGTCTACTTAGGGGAATATGACACACATCCATGGACATGATGTCACAAATAACTTTGTCCCTATATTTGCCAACATGGAATTCCACCTCACACTGCTCATCAAGTAGCAGTTGGTGACCCTTCTATAACCACAACACCTTATAGGGAGTTGGATGCTTCAATCGTTTAAAACCCAATTTGTCCACAATCTCTGTTGCAACCAAAATATTAGTGGTTCCACTGTCTATAATCAATTTGCAGTATTTACCATGTGACTTGTAGACAGTCCGGAATAATGCATTTTTATGGGATTGTTCAGCTGTTTCATTTGTTGGTTTTAGCAATACCTTATTCAAGACTAAGGCCTCTCCTGTCTCTGGTGCATTTTCTACATCTTGAGGCAGTGCCTCAGCTTCTTTTGTTGGAGCAACATATGCTCCTCTTTGACCAACCTGTTCTCCTTCAGGACACTGAAAAGATCTGTGCCCCCACTTGTGGCACTTGTAGCACTGGTAGGTAGCTCCCTTACCTCTGCCATTTCCCCTTCCTCTCGGGTATGGCCTCCCTCCTCTAGTGTTGCCCTCCTTTTCCACTGTGCCTGAGGTTTTTGAACTTCTGCCCTCTTCACTCTTATTGGTGGTCCTTCATCTACTAAAGGATTGTCCTTTCCCTCTGCCTGCTCCTCGTCCTCTCCTGGCATTCTGCTTTTTTGTGATCTTTTCTTCCACCTTTAGGGTGCTCTGGTGTGCCTCTTCTATGGTTTTCATAGAAAGAATACTTATTTTGTCCAACATTTGTAGCCTTAGTTCATTCACAAATCTTGTTTATTTTTCTAGGGTGTCTTCAATATAACCATCTCTCAAGTTCACCTGATAAAATTCTTTGGTAGAATCCTTCACTGTCATTCCTCTCTGTTTCAAATTTTGTACCTGTTGATGCAGAGCAATCTGGTAATCATTGGGTAGAAACCTGTGCTTCATCTTAGCAACCATTCTGGTCCACTTTTTAATTGGTAACTTATTCAATCTTCTCCTATCTGCTTCTACATTGTCGCACCATAAGGCTATGTGTCCTTTTAGCTTTGTAGTAGCGAATTTAACTCTACAATCTTCGCTGACCTCTCCACATTCAAGATACTTCTCCAGCTTACTAATCTAGTCCAACAACACTTCTATGGGCAAACTGCCATCATAATTTAAAATTTTTGGCTTTGGATTACTAATAGCCAACAAGACTGACCTTAAGAATTTGATCTCAAGTCCTTCTTCATATAATCCATCTGTTGTAACTATGGCATCCTCCTCACTATCATCTCCTACTTTTGGATCCCTTCTTTTTCCTGCTTCTACCACTGCCAAATGGGCATTCAAGATCCTAATCCCTTCCCTCAACCCCTCATCTAGTACTCTCTAAATAGCTCTGCCATGACCTCTTCCTCCAGCTTTCATTTTATCAGTTAACTGAACCTGCTCTCATACTAAAATTGATGGGGCCAACCACTACGACCTTCACCTAAGTGTGAACTATGATGGTTAATGATATATGCGTTGATTGGTTTGTTTTATTATATGGTGGTTGGTTGACTTCAATGCGGTGTACTGTTGGTGTGTGAAGATGAGGACATGTGTCGAGGTCTTAGACTTTGCTCCTTCCTACTCCTTCTATGTCTCGAAACACTAGCTGTTGATTTCATTTGGTGTTGTTTGCTTTTCATGTGTTGTTATGCTACTGGTGAGGTTCTGGGGTCTGTTGTGCGAGGGTTTACTCTATCTTATCTTCGTTTTCATTATGGTTGTGCCTGGTCTACTGTAAGATGTGCATCTCCACTTGCGAGGGATGTCTCACTCATTCTATGCTCATTTTGTGTTGGTTATGGGCTATGAAACCCTTAGTATTAGTTCCCTCTCTCGACTTCTACTCAGCTCTGCTTGTTTCCACAGTTTTAGTTTTAGATCATTTGTTTTTTCTCCATGCACTGTCTTGATAGGTTAATGGCTGTGTGTTTTTATAGTCTACATCTATGGGGTCGCTCCATTTCTGGTTCCCTTTCAATAGTTTTCTAAAGGTATGTTCTCCTTCCCTGATGTTTCTCTTTACTCCATTTCACTCAGGTGGTGATGGCCTCTTCTCCTTTGTGGTAGTGGGTGACTCTATGGCTATGACCTAGGCTTCATGGCTCCACTGCTGGCTTGCTCAAGTTAGACTCTACATTAGTAAGTTTCCATAGCTCCACACTCTATTTTAGTCATTTTCTGTTGTTATAGTTGTAGCTCCCTCTGTGTCAATTTCTAATGGCATGATGGGTAGCCTATGTAGGCGGACGATGGCCTACTCATGGTTCTTACGAGAGTTTCCTACACCTGAAATGGGTAGGATTGTCCCCTGATATCTGTTTTTTGCTTGTTTGAGGGTTTACAGTTCATAGGGTTTTATGAGTTGAGGTTGTAGTCAGGCTTGGTTTCTACAGTTATGGGCAATGCACCTGTGGCTCCACTGTATGCATGTAACTCTATTATTTATAACTTATATATGTATTTAAATGGCCTTGTAATGGACTTACGAGGGTTTTGTAATCTCGTTATTTTGACACTGTTTGTTGGTCCTTGACCAATGAGCTATAATGTTTCGACTTCTTGACACACACACACACACACACATATATATTTATGATGGTATTTTTATTGGAAATTCATTTGTTTACATTCTGCAATGGACATTTGGAATGTGTTTGATTCCGATAAATGAAGCTTGTCTCTATAACAATAGCTTGCTTGGCCCTTTTGTATCTTTGTTCTATTGGCACTGTGGTTTGTCTGATAGCTCTTCTCACCTTTATGCTTGTTGTTCACCTATGTATTTTTAGCTTTGTTATTCAGAAAAAAGGAAATAATATCAACAGTATAAAATAGGAATGAATTTAGGACCGTAGTATGAATGGTTTGAAATGTTCTTGTATTCAGAAAAGAATTCTGTGTTTTCTCTATATTTCTTCTATGATTGCAAAAAAAATATTACATCCGTTCTTTCTTTCTTCTTTTTTGTAGAGAACATTAGGCAATTAGCAGAACTGTCAATCGTTACATTAAAACGTTTCCTAAATAATTGCCCTTTCTTGATTTGTAAATTAAAAGAAATTCTAAATAAAACTAAGAGAAAAAAAAAACAATTATGTAAGCAACCATTGTCATTGGCTCACACAACCATTCTTAGAAAATAAAAAAAACTAATGAAAATCAAATTGTTTTGAACAAGACAAACTCCTGCCATGTCCTTCCTCAAGCTAGATGCTCCTCCATCATAAACCATAAACACTAAACCCTAAGTATTTTATAACATTTGAAAAAGTGTTATGTAACATTTATTTAACTCTTTATTGAAAGCAATTATTAAAGTGTTATAAAACCTAAATCCTAAAAGCTAAACTCTAAAACCTAAATGCCAAACCATAAACCCTTAGCATTTTATAACATTTAAAAAGCATTTTGCAACTTTTATTAACTGTTTATTAAAATCATTTACTAAAGTGTTATAAACCCTAAACTGTAAACCATAAACTCTAAAATCCAAACCCTAAACCCCAAACCCTATGAATTTTATAACATTTTAAAAAGTGTTTTGTAACTTTTATTTAAGTGTTTATTAAAATAATTTGCTAAAATGTTATAAACCTTAAATTCTAAACCCGAAACCCTAAACCCTAAACACTAAGAATTTAATAACATTTTAGAAATTATTTTGTAACTTTTATTTAAGTTTTTAGTAAAATCATTTTAAAAAGTGTTACAAACCATAAACCCTAAACTCTAAACCCTAAACCCTAAACCCTAAATCCCAAACCCTAAACCCAAAACCCTAAACTCTAAATCCGAAACACTAAGGATTTGATAACATTTCAAAAAGTGGTTTTTAGCTTTTATTTAAGTGTTTATTAAAATAATTTACTAAAGCATTATAAACCCTAAACCCTAAACTTAAAACCTCAAACCCTATAGCCTACTTTTTAAAGCCTAAATCATAAACCTTAAAAGAATTTACTAAGGTCTTATAAACCATAAACCCTAAACTCTAAAACCTAAAAGCGTTTACTAAGGTCTTCCAAACCCTAAACCATATGTGATTTATAACATTTTATAAATTGTTTTGTAACTTTGACTTAAGTGTTTATTAAAAGCATTTAATAAAGTGTTATAAACACTAAACCCTAAACCCTAAACCCGAAACTGTAAACCCTAAGGATTTTATAATCGTCAAAATGTATTTTGTAACTTTTATTTAAGTGTTTATTAAAAGGATTTACTGAAGTGTTATAAACCCTAAACATTAAACCATTAACCATAAACCATAAACAATAAGCATTTTATAACATTTTAAATACAATTTTATAACTTTTTTTAAGTGTTTATTAAAATAATTTATTAAAGAATTATAAACCACAAACCCTAAACCCAAAACCCCACACCCCAAACTCTAAACCCTCAGAATTTTATAGCATTTTAAAATGTAAATCTTAAACCCTAACTATTTCATGACATTTTAATAAGTGTTTTGTAACCTAATTTTTATTTGTTTATTAATAGAATTTACTAAAGTGTTATAAACCATAAAACCTAGGCATTTTATTACATTTTATCAAGCATTTTGTAACTTTTTCAAACCCTAAACCCTAAGCGCTAAGAATTTTATAACATTTTTATCCCTAAACCCTAAGCATTTACTAAAGTGTCATAAACCCTAAATCCTAAGAATTTTACAACATTTTAACAAGCATTTTGTAACTTTTGAATTTTTTTTATTAAAATCATTTACTAAAATTTCCCTAAACCTTAAACCCTAAAAATTTTATACATTTTAACAAGTGTTTTATAAAAAAATTTAAGTGTTTATTAAAATAATTTACTAAAGTGTTATAAATCCTAAACCCTAAGGGTTTAATAATAATTTAAACCCTAAACCCTCAAAATTTTATAACATTTTAAAAAGCCTTTTCTATCCTTTTTAAGTGTTTATAATAATCATTTACGGAAGTGTTATAAACCCTAAACCCTAATCATTTTATAACATTTAAAACCATATACCCTATACCCTAAGAATTTAATAAAATTTTAACAAGCCTTTTGTAACTTCTTTTAAGTGTTTATTAAACGACTTTACTAAGCTTTTATAAACCTTAAAGCCTAAGAAATTTATAACATTTTAAATGCCAAACCCTAAATCCTAATACCTAAACTCTCATCCCCAATTATTTTATAACATTTTAACAAACATTTTGTTACTTTTTTTAAGTGTTTCTTAAAAGAATATACTGAAGTGTTATAAACCCTAAACCCTGAACCTAAGCACTTTTGAACATTTTAAAGCCTAAGCCATAAACCCTAAGAATTTTATAATATTTTAACAAGCATTTTGTACCTTTTTTTTAAGTGCTTATTAAAATGATTTACTAAAGTGTTATAAACCCCAAACCCTAAACAAGGATTTAAGTGTGAGTTATGTTGGCAAGTGGAAAAGGCTAGAGCTCTTTGGGGAATCAAAAGGAAAACTCCGGCCACTAAATTGGCATCAAGAATGGAAAAGAAATCATTATCAATCAATTTCCTCATTCCTTTTCAGGCTTCTGTTAGTTAAGATTTCTCTCCTTTTCACAAGAATGAAGCAAGGCAATGAAAATAAAGGAATCAACTCACAATTTAGGTTGTTGGGAGTTCAGGTGGTTGATAATTCAATTAGGATTCATTGGTGAGATCTAATGAGTGAAAATATTTCAATCATTTAATAGTTGATCAAACGGTGCCGAACTATACAGAGTGGCAGTCTAGGGGAGTTCTTCCAAGAGGAACACCTTATGGCTTAATTACAAAATTTCAAGTACTCAATCATTAAAGCAACTAAGTAAACTATAAAGGTTTAATTTCTTAGTTTCTTATATATTGCCAATAATATGTCATGCAATACAATATAGCCTGTGGATGAAATAGTCTTATAATGATAAATAAGGAAATATTAGGACTATAAAATAGATATGCAAAGAATAAGGTGTGCAACTGGCTTTTTATGCATGAAACGCACAAAAAAACAACAAAATGTTGACATTCACCCTAGAATTTGGGTTATATAATGAAATAAATTTTTCTTTTTATTTTTATCCATTATTTTATGCAATATATAATAATGAGGAAATAACACATTAATAAAATTTCCTCTTTAGAAACATTTCAAAGAACATTAACCCTAGATATCCATAATTTTGGAGAGAAGAGAGAAAATATTTATGGAAGAAAGATTAATGACCACCATCTATAAATGTGCCTTGATATAAATGATCAATCGATATACCAAGGGAAAATTCAATGGAGATTATCTTGATGAAGGAGGTGAGAGGGCTAAATCCTTTTCTTAGAAACCCTAGCCTCTTGCTTAAGAGGAAGATTTTAAATCTATGGGATGAACAATTATGAACTCTCATGAAGGATTTGAGGAAAATAACTTTTCATATCATAAAAAATCTAGATTTCAAGATAAATATAGAAGCATTAACCATGGTAGACATACAAAAAGATATATCACATTAATAGCATGTAAAATATAAAAGATATGCAACAAACTTACAAAATAGAAGATACACAAGGAGAAGAAAAATCGGGGGAATGAGGGTGTTCCATCTTCTCAACAAATTTTCATCTCATAGAGAAATATTGAATAATGAAATAGGGCCTTCATTTTCCATTCATTCATTTAAGCCAAATTCTTGTTTTCCCCTTTTTTGGATTCCCAACTATATTGTAATCTCATAAATTGTCTTTCCATTTCTAGGAACCTAGTTGAGATTTGATCAAGTGAAAATGACAAATGACTTTGAATAGACTTCAGATTTGTGAGCCTTTCCTTTTCCCAAATGGCCTACCCAAACATCTTTTCATACTACTATTTTTACCCTCATTATTTCATCGTACTGCTCATATCCAAAATGTCTTACTAGATAACAAAGGTTGAATTGCAAAAGTAAATTAAAATGGGTAAATAGAAATGTTAGTATATGTAGGGAAATTGAAATGTTAATATATGTAAGTGATGTAGTAAAAGGAGCACAAGGGAACCCAATGATTCATAAGATAAATCAATACTTATGTTCTAACCATAGTCTATTGGATTGAAATAATTTTAATTACTTTATAGTTTTTTTAAAATTGAATTTAGTCTTAAAAAAAATTATCTTTACAAATACAATTTAAAAAATAAAATATTAAATATATCAAAAAAACATATAACCATATTCTAACTCAAAAAGTTGCACATTTTACAACAGATTCTCATCATAGTTTGAAATTACAATTTCAATCATTAGGTATATTCAAATATAATCTGACAAAATCGTAACCAAAAAGTTGGCCCATTATACTACAACCCAGGAGTCAAGCGGTTCAAGGCCTGCAATATCCCATTTGGCTTCCAGGACTGTACATGATAACCTCTCGCATTTAGCTGGGTAGCTCAACGGGTAACTCAATGCAAGAGCGAGCATGGTTGTTCAGTTTGGATCATGATTTTCTTTGCATGTGCTCAAGTGAGATAAAAACCAGCCAACGCCAAGCATCATCCGATTACTGTTTGGATCATTATTTTCTTTGCAAGTGAAGGACACAATAAAAAGTCGAATTCATACCTAACACGCATCAGAATTTTGAAAAGCTTTAACTCGCCATTACTCTTCCATTAAAAGCTACCAAACACTGCACTACGTCACTGTAATTTTCAGTTTTTAAGGGTCCAGGACCTCTCCAAATTTGTTTTAGTTGAAAAAATATCACTGACTAACACAACCAAAGTAGAACCAAGGGAAAACACGGTGAAACGATCCACTTGTCTCTATGAATCCTTTCGTGGTGCCTCAATTAATTTCCTTGTTAACATAACACGCAATTAATTATTAGATAAAACATAATTAATAATTAAATGAAACATAAAACATAGTGATAGACATAAGATCCTATTCCTCCATTGTAATTAGATGAAAAATATTGATTTATCACTTTTATTTAGTAAAAATATCAAAATAAGAAGCCTAGATTTAAAAGGTGTCACAATGATGACATTATTCTGAAAAAAGATAGCATTATTCTGAAAACGCAGCTGCCAACTCCACTTCAGATTCGTTTAAAAAGCACCCAATCAATCCATATTTTTTTCAGAAAAATAGGCTATCATACGGTTATCCATCACTACTATATCGTTATCCATCATTATCATGTCTTCCAATGCTATCACACGGTTATCCATCACTACCATATGGTTATCCATCACTATCACAACAACAAAGCAACGTGGTTATCCATCACTATCACAACAACAAAACAACGTGCCGCACAACATAACGGAATTGCTCTCGAAAAAGTTGAAAAGGATGAGATTATGGCCGAAGATGACCGGACGAATTGCCCACTCAGCATGGATTTCTCTTTGAAATGGTTGTTCAAGAAAGGAGACATATGTGCGTTGAAAACTTTTGACCGATTGGACATTTTTCTTCGAAACGTTTTTTAAAGAATGGACAGATAGATAGATATCCGTTGAAAGAAACGATATATAGAAGACTGCAAAACTCTGTGAATTGGTCTTGTCCGATATATCTATGTGGACGTATATGTTTGTGTGGTCTGATATGTTTGTGCGCTAAGTCTGTGGGTGTGGGTATGGTTGAGTTTGTGTGTATGAGTTAGTCTGTGTGAGTCAAGTTGTGTGAGTCAAGTTGGTCATGGTTCATGTTATATTATGTGAAAGGGGACGAGACAAACAATTTCCCAACTTCGGCGGAATGATGACCGAATTGCCAAACAGTCACTGTTCTCCGAGGGTAATGCCTTCTTTCTTTCCGTTGCATTCTTCTTTTCTCTACTCTTATAGACACTATGGTTTCTTTTTAGTTCATTTCTACATTTGCAATGTTGTGTCTCAAATCTCATGCATTCCTTTCATTTCTCTAAAAATTATTCCAGGGATCTGTAGATTATTTTATGGATTCGAACCTCCAACTGAAGGGTGAGCTGAGTTGAGTTAGTAAGGCATAATCAATGCTCCTTCTCAATAGCTAACAGGGATTCAATTATAGGTGAATTTCCCCTAAACTCTACTCTCAAGGCAAACCCTAGTCATTTCATGTTAGTTTTCTTTCCTGTAATTTTTTTAGCCAATGTCAAAGGACACCAAGATTTTTTTCTTTTAATTTTTTTGAAAGAATTTTTTACTGCCAGTTATGGATTATCCCATCCTCCCATTAAATTACTAGGATAATGAATGGATAGGAATAGAGATAATGGCTATTCATATAGACATTGAGTACAGTGACCTCGCATGGACATCATCATTTTTTATAGAATGGCATAGACATCATTATTTTTTTTTTAAATCACATGGTCATCATAATTTTATTTTTACTCTATGATTCACACACTTCTTAACGAAACTTGCAAGTTTTTTGGGTCTTCTGTGTGAACAAAAAATCCTTTGCACTCCAAATCTCCATCAATGTCGCCTAATTCTCGGGATAAATTAGGCAGCGAGATTTCTAAAATATTCTAAATCCACACTCTATATTGATATAGGTTATCTAGGTAGCTAGATTTCTAAAATATTCTAAATCCCTAGATTTCTAAAATATTCTAAATCCACAGTCTATATTGATATAGGTTATCTCACAATGTTTATGATGATCCCTAAAGTTGGCCCTTAGGTGTACCGGCCATGCGCTTTTGATGCGCTCATCGTTCCAAACTAAAATGAAAAACACTCAGAGAGAGTTTAAATTTAGAAGCAAAACTTCCTTCCTTATGTTGCTGTTACAGGGAAAATAAATATTGGAAAGAACCAACAAACAACTCTAAGACAACTGGCTCATCCATCTAGTTTATCTATTTTATCTATTTTAAGGTTGGTTTTATTTTTGTTTTAGTCCTTTTTGGGTTGAAATTAGGTCAGAAAATCTTTGTCAAAATCAATGTTGTAATATTTCAATTATTACGTCAAATATACGTTAATTTTTAAGTTATTCACAATTGAACAATCCGACTGTAGATGTTAATGGACTGTAGAGAGTATTAATAAATATGCTTCATTTTATTGACGGTCGCCAGTACTAGTAAATATGCTTTAATAAATATGTTTTAATATTTAGAATTGCGTGTATTTTTTAGATGAATGGCATACATCAGTTGTGTAGGTTCTTGTTTGAGTGCTATCCATTGATGTAATGCATTGATACATCATTTTAATGTGCTTTCGTATAATGAGGCGTAGTTTCAGGGTAATCGCAAGTTTTGTTTTATTTAAATTATTTTTGTTTTATAAGTTTTGTTTTATTTAGATTAGTTAAATTTTAGTGTAATTTTGTTTTATTTAAATAAGTTTTTCTTACCGTGTAGTATAGTTTGCTCTGAATATTTTGAATGTTAAATTTTGTTTTTACATGTTTAGTTTTTATATATATTTTTTTTATTAAATTGGATAGTAAATATATAATTTATTTTAAATTGTTTTTAATTTTTTATTAATACTATATATTTTGATTTATTGTTTTCTAAGCTTTTATTAATATTATTTAGTTTAATTTTTTCTTTTAATGGATTTAAAATTTAGATAATTGTAAGTTTTACAATATACTATATATTTTAATTAAAACAATATAAAAAATATTTGACTTAAGTGATATTGTTTTTTATTAAAACTTATATTATAAAATCAAATAGTAATGTAAATGTTTTTTAAGATTTCATCTATGTTATTAATGGCCCAACGACATCATGTATGTATAAATTTCTACAGTACGCTCGAGTGGAGTAGAGTAGAGTATGCTAGAGTATGGTAAACTAGGCAGGGCTAGAGTAAGTTAGGCTAGGCTAAGCTAGAGTAGGCTAGGCTAAGCTAGAGTAGGCTAGGCTAGGATATGATAGAGTACACAAAGGTAGGCTAGGCTAGTGTAAGCTAGATTAGAGTAGGCTATGCTAGGCTAGGCTAGAGTAGGCTAGAGTAGGCCATCATAGAGTAAGCTAACCTAGCCTAGGTTATTAGGATAGAATGGACTAAGCTAAGATAGGCTAGAGTAGACTAGGCTAGTCTAGGCTAGGCTAGTTTAGGATGGAGTAGTCTAAATTAGGCTAAAATAGGTTAGGTTAGGCTAAAGTGGGCTAAAACAGGCTAGGCTAGGCTAGGATAAAGTAGCTTAGGAAAGAGTAGACTGGGCTAGAGTAGGCTATCCTAGGCTAAGCTAGAGTAGGCTAGGATAAGATAAGATAAAGTACGCCGAGGCAGACTAGGCTAGAGTAGGCTAGGCTAGGCTAATTTAGGCTAGCAGGCTAGAGTAGACTAGGTTGGGCAAGACTAATCTTTAGTAGGTTAGGCGAGAATAGTATAGAGTAGGCTAAGCTAGGCTAGGCAAGGCTAGGCTAAAATAGGTTAGTCTAGACTAGAGTAAGCTAGTGGGATAGAGTATGTTAAACTACGCTAGGCTAGAATAGTCTAGGCTAGAGTAGGATAGAGTAGGCCAAGCCTCGCTAAAGTAGGATAGAGTAGGCTAATCTAGGCTAAAGTAGGATAAAGTGGGCTAAGCTTGTCTAAAGTAGCATAGAGTAGGCTAGGCTAGAGTAGGCGAGAAAAGGGTAGGATATGATAGGCTAGGTTAGTCTAGAGTAGGAAAGAGTAGGCTAGAATAATGTAGGCTAGGCTAGGTTAGGTTAGAGTAGGCTAGAGTAGGCTAGGCTCAGCTAGGTTAGGCTAGGTTAGGCTAGGAAAAAGTAGGCTAGGCTAAAGTAGGTTAGGCTAGGATAGAGTAGGCTAGGCTAGGTTATTCTAGACAAGGATAGGCTAGGCTAGGTTAAGCAGGCTAGGGTAGAATAGTTTGGGCTAGAGTAGGATAGAGTAGGCCAAGCCTGGCTAAGGTAGGATAGAGTAGGCTAAACTAGGCTAAAGTAGGATAAAGTGGGCTAAGCTTGTCTAAATTAGGATAGAGTAGGCTAGGCTAGAGTAGGCAAGAAAAGGGTAGGATATGATAGGCTAGGTTAGTCTAGAGTAGGAAAGAGTACGCTAGAATAAAGTAGGTTAGGCTAGGTTAGGTTAGAGTAGGCTAGAGTAGGCTAGGCTAGGCAAAAGTAGGCGAGGGTAAAGTAGGTTAGGCTAGGATAGTATAGGCTAGGCTAGGTTAAGCTAGAGTAGAAAAGGATAGGCTAGGCTAGAGTAGGCTAACATAGGCTAGACTAGAGTAGGCTAGAATAGGCTAGGCTAGGCTAGGCTGGCATAGGCTAAGCTAGTATAGGCTAGAGTAGCCTATGCTATATTAGGTTGGGATTGAATAGGCTAAAGAGCGCTATGCTAGTTTAGAGTAGATCAGGCAAGGCTAGGAAAGAGTAGGATTAACTAGGCTAGGCTAGGCTAGACTAGGGAAGAGTAGGCTTAGATAGGGTAGGAAAGAGTAGGCTAGGGTATGTTAGGCTAGGCTAAGCTAGGCTAGGTTAGACTAGGATAGAGTTTGCTAGGCTAGTCTAGGCTAGGTTTAAGTAGGTTAGAGTAGCCTAGGCTAATGAAGGCCAAGCTAGGCTATGTCAGTCGAGGATAGAGTAGGATAGGATAAGATAGGATAGGATAGGCTAGGCTAGAGTAGGATAGAGTTGGTTAGGCCAACCAGTAATAGGCTATATTGGGCTAGGCTAGTGTAGCTTAGAGTAGGCTAGGATATGATGGGTTAAGCTAGGATAGAGTAGGTTAGGATTGGATAGAGTAGGCTAGGCTTGACTAGGCTAGAGTAGACAAGGCTAGGTTAGGCTAGTGTATGATAGTAAGTTAGACTAGGCTAGCCGAGATTAGGCTAGACAAGGCATGAGTAGGTTAGGCTAGACAAGGCTAGACTAGGGATGGCTAGGGTTGGCTAGACTAATGTAGGGCAACCTAGGCTAGGCTAGTCTAGGATAAGCTACAGTAACCTAAGTAAGGCTAGGCTAGTCTAGGTTAGGCTAGATTAAGCTAGTCTAGGATAGGCTAGGATGAAATAGGCTAGAGTAGCTTATGCTAGGATAGATTAGGCTAGTCTAGGCTAGGCTAGGATATATTATGTTAGGATATGTTAGGATAGAGTAGGCTAGGCTAGGTTAGGCTAGAGTAGAATAGAGCTGCCTAGGTTAGTCTAGGCTAATCTAGTGTAGGCGATGCTAAAGTAGGTTAGAGTAAGCCAAGTTAGGCAAGGTTAGGTGAGGCTAGGTAAGAGTAGGCTAAGCTAGGGTAGGCTAGAGTAGGCTAAGCTATGGTAGGCTAGAGTAGGCTAGGCTAGACTAGAGTAGCCTAGAGTAGGCTAGGCTAAACTAGACAAGGCTAGAATAGTCAAGGCTAAGTAAGGCTAGGCTAAGCTAGCATAGGCTAAGCTAGGCTAGGCTAGATTAAGTTAGGATTCAATAAGATAGAGTAGGCTAATATAGGATAGAGTAGGTTAGGCTGGGTTAGGAAAGGAAAGATTAGGCTTAGTTAGGCTAGGAAAGAGTAGGCTAGGCTAGGTTAGGTTATGCTAGAGTAGGATAGAGTTGGCTAGGCTAGGCTAGAGTAGGATAGAGTTGGCTAGGCTAGTCTAGGTTAGGATAAAGTAGGTTAGAGTAGCCTAGGAAAGGAAAGGCTACGCTAGGCTAAGCAATGATAGGATAGAGTAGGCTAGGAGAGCATAGGGTAGGCTAAGTTGAGCTAGATTAGGATAGAGTTGGCTAGGTTAGTCTAGAATAGGCTAGACTAAGCTAAGCTAGTGAAGCTTAGAGTAGGCTAGGATAGGCTAGGTTAGACTAGCCTAGGATAGAGTAGGCTTAGCTTGAGTAGGCTAGAGGAAACATGGCCAGGCTAGGCCGGAGTAGGATTGTAGGCTAGGGTAGATAGGTTAGATAAGGCTTGAGTAAGGTAGACTAGACAGGACTAGGCTAGGCAAGGTTAGCCTAGACAAGTTTAGGCTAGGCTAGGCTAGGCAAGCATAGTCTAAGGTAGGCAAGGCTAGGCTAGGCTAGGCTAGAGTAGGCTAAGCTAGGCTACGCTACAGTAGGCTAAGCTAGGCTAGAGTAGGCTAAGCTAGGCTAGAGTAAGCTAGGAAATGATAGGTTAGGATGGAATAGGGTAGAGTAGGTTAGAATAGGCTAGGTTAGGTTAAGTTTGGCTGGGCTAGGCTAATCTAGGATAATGTTGGCTAGGCTAATCTAGGCTAACCTAGAGTAGCAATGCTAAAGTATATTAGAGCATCCTAGGTTAGGCAAGGTTAGTTTAGGTTAGGTGAAGCTAAGCTAGCATAGTATAGGCTAGTCTAAGATAAAGTAGGTAAAGATAGGAAAGAGTAGGCTTAGTTAGGCAAGGAAAGAGTATGCTAGGCTAGGTTAGGTTAGGCTAGCATAGGATAGAGTTGGCTAGGCTAGGCTACGCTAGGATAGAGTAGGACAGAGTTGGCTAGGCTAGTCTAGACTAAGCTAAAGTAGGTTAGAGTAGCCTACACTAGCAAAGGCTAGGCTAGGCTATCTATGATAGGATAGAGTAGGCTAGGATAGCATAGGATGGGCTAGGCTAAGCTAGAGTAGGATAGAGTTATTGAAGATTTGTAAGAAGTCCGCCGGAGAGGAAGATCCCATGGAACCTGTCAAATCACTTCATGAATCCATATAGGTTTTCATCAAGTATTTGATCTTCTTTAATGTTTTTAAATTTCTTGATGTGGTTAATTTCTTATTTCCAAGCAATGGAGTGATTATCAAGAAAGTAAATTATTAGTTTGGGGAAAATCAAAATTTTCGGTATTTAAATGCAATAGCACAAGTTCTTGAAAAAACAAAAATTATATTTTATATGTAAACTAAAACCTGTTAGCTCAAGCCGCAGGGGCTTCTGTGAGGAAAATAGAACCCATAACATAACAATAACCTCCACTAAGTATGATGAAACACGACAATAATAACGCTTATGACGAGTGGAGGTTTTATGAAGTTTTGTTGCGTTGTGTTTGTATGTTACCAGAATTTATGTCTATTCTAATTTTACTTTTTGTTTATCTTATTTTTTAAATATTTTACATTATTAATCTAGAGTTTTGGAAAATAAAAATAAACATTGGATGTGATTTTTGTCAATAGCTTTTGATACTATTTATATAGATTTTACAATTTTTTTAATTAAATTGTTGTTCTCATAATTACTAATTTATATTGTAAATTTCTATACATGTTATTCTTATATTATCATGTATATATTGATATCTAAATTATCGCTCTATATAATGAATCAATAAGTATTGTAAATAAACATAATGAAATGATATGCAGTATTATAAATAAAGAGAATGAAATGATATGCAATTTTGATTTTTTTTAGGTTTTGTGATGAGGCGAAAGCTAAGCCGAAGGTGGAGGTAGAGTTGGAGGAAGAAGAGGGGGTGGAGGAGGAGGAGGAGGAGAGGGAGGTGGTGGAGGTAGTGGTGGTGGTGGATTATGAGGAGGAAATG
>APFE031512630.1:0-12037 GCA_000404065.3 Pinus taeda
CTACAATCCACAAGAATCCACAAGGATGTCTGCAAAACCCTGGCTTTCTTCCTCTTGAAATTGCAAAGATAGATGTACAATATACAATGAAAACTTTCTCCCTCAAGAGTCCAACCTTCCAACCTCTCAAAATGACTAAGAAACACATAATATAGGCAAGCTAACCTCTTCCCTTGCCTCTAGGGGTCGAGCTCATCCTTCTAGGAGCAGTTTGAACTAATTCCAAACTAAGCACTAGATAATAGGCATCTCAACAATTTGCCTCTATTACTTAGCTAACTAATCCATGCATTAATTTTTCACTTTTTACATCAAGGAAGCTTCTAGAAGAGTAAAGAGAGGTAAAATATATAAAAGTGCCATGAAAATATTACATTTATCCATCAGCTACAAGTAAAAATAATCAACCATAGTCAAAACAGTGTTTTCTGACCAAAAAAGTGAATTCTGGCAAAATTAGCTCTCATGTCCGTGCCCCCTGTCTCTCGTGTCCGCGCACCTTTGCAGCAACTTTTGAGTGGGTTCCACTGGTCCAAATCAAGTGCAAGATAGCTCATTGGAAAGCTTGGCCTGTCTACTTTCCATCCCAAGTGAAATTTCTGAATTTGGAGTTGTTTTGCCCCCTCAAAAACCATTTCTCCCAAGGTCACTTTCTGCAACTCAAAAAGTGGGCAGAAAGTCATTTTTTTGATGTATTTTGAGCTTTTGGAGGCTCAAATCTCAAAATCAGGCTTCTCCCAAGTATTTGTAATTTTTCTCTTTGCATGCCCTTTCCAAAAATGCCAAGTTTTCAAAATTCCGAGCAGTCCTCCAAAATGGTCTCACCCGGGGTGAGACCATTCCACGGGAAAAACCTATAAAATGCACAAAAAATTCACAAATGACAAAATTTTCTCCAAATTTCTTGAAATTTGGGCTGGGAGTCCCCAATCAAGTACCATGCTCAGTGAAAGAATCTTTGGCCAAAATTTGGAGTGGATCTGGCGTTTTCCTTCGTTTTTGTGTTTTGGCCAACTGTCCTTGGAGCACCTTCGTTCTCGCCGGTATTTTTGACATTTCTTTAAAACTATGACACCTGTGCAAAAAATGAAGGATTTTTTTCTTCCTTGGCATGTTTTGGACAAAAACCTCTCTCAGTTTTGAAAACATCATCTTTGATTGCTCAGAAACATCATTTTAGTGAAACTTTCCCCGATGTGTGAAACAAGGAATTTTGTCGAAATGGAGCGAAATGAAGGGGATAGGGGGCTTCTAAATTCTTGGGGAAATTTTTGGGAGTAGGGAGGGATGTTAGGAAGCAGGGGAAAGTGGAATCTCAGAGATTGATTGAGGGGAAGGGGTCCAAAAGGGCAAAACACAGGCCCAACCTAGAAAATTGCCAGGTTGTAGCTATAAACTAGGGTTTGTGCGAAAATGAGGAATTTGGCGGATCTAAGGGATGGGAAGCATTTGGTAAAGTACTTTAAGGATAGAGGAAGGTGTATGAACATCAGGATACAAGTTTAGCCGATGATTTGACCGCCCAAGAGAAATTGTCTTCAAAACCATAGGAGAGGGAAATGACCTTGCCTCGGTGCAACTGAAGCATGGACAAGGTGTAATATGACTCATTAGACACTGAGATGATAATCAAAACCCTATGAATGATGATAGACTCAGCTGAATGATGACATGGATGGGCATTTGGGCAACTTTGAAAAGAGTGAGAGCAAACCCTAGACCTAATGCCTAGTGACCAAATTTTGCTTGAAGACTCACTGAAATGACAAAATTTGACCTTGACACTCTGAGACCACTTTGTAAGAGCATATTTGATCACTGGAGGAAGGCTGGAAACACTGAAACTAACAATATTCATCTGGAATGTAGCCCATTTAAAGGGAGAAATTAAACAAGCCTAGATCCATATTAACTCTAGATCTACCAAGGGACGTGAGGGATCAAATATCTTTGATATGCAAACCTCTTTTTAGATTGAAAAGAGATGTGATCCATCTCGGCACTTGGTAGATCTGGAGTTAACATGGATCTAGGCTGGTTTTATCACAATGAAAATGATATAAACAAATGTTGAACCCAATCAGTGACAATGGAGTGTTGTTATCACCCCACTAGGTTTCATGTAACACCCCTTTTTAAACCCCCAAGTTTTGTAATTGTAATTAAGGCTTATAATGCTAGGATAACCAACATGAACATCTTGACGAAACTTTAATTAATGTAATATGAATTTTTATGTAATATATCGTAAAAACTCAAGAAGGGAGCAACTAACATGGATCTTGATGCCTAAGGTGATGTTGTGAGGGGAATTTGGGAAGTTTCCTAGCTTACCTAAATTAGATTTCCATTCTTTTATTTGGTAGTCAAACTACCCAAATGTTAGCAATTATGGGAAGGAATGGGGAATGGTACATTGCTCTAGAAGTATGGGATAAACCCATTATGAAGACTTCTAATTGAGCACACTTTTGATGTTGGTAGTGTGCATGTATTTGGAGGAGTCGAGAGAAATGGTTGTGGAGCGTGGTAAAATGCAGATTGAGTAGAGGGATTGCATAAAAGGACACATGAACCAAAAAAAAAACATGTGGAATGAACTAGAACCCCACATGGGTGTTGAGATTATGTCAAAAAATAGAAGGAGACAAAAAACCTTTTGAGTCCAAACAGTCCCGCATGGAATTGTGATTTTGACTAAATTTGGTTAGGAAGTCAGTGTGGAAACCTTCAACTTGAGTTAGAGGGTTAGAATTTTTTATGAATAGTTTGTCTCAACTAAGCACATAAGGCACTCAGAATATGGAAGCTCTGAGGTGCTACTAGATTAGTGGCCATACTTCGAGTGTTAATCACCTAGGCTTAATGGTTGAAAGGTTGAATCCTAATTTCCTAAATGTGAAGGAGAGTAGCCTTCACGATCTCTGCCCTGAATTGAACATGTTGAACCTTGAGTGAGACTTCCTCTAAAGGCATCAAATCTGGCTCAATGGTGGTGAACGATAGGAAACCTACAATGTAGCTAAGCCTATGCTTAGATGGGGAGTGGCTTATATAAATAAAATAAGTGTTTAAAGAAAATGAGTGTATAAATCTCTATGTTAATGAAATGATATTGTTGTTCAATGTTTTATGAACATTGTTGTGCTAGATTATTGGGTATGTTTGTAAGGATAAAGTGAAAGTTGTGGTGACATGTGTTGGGATTAATAACTAAAAAAAATCACGTTATTGATGCAATGTAATCTTTAAATATTCTACTTGTGATGTATGGTATTGTGAAGTAAAATGTATAAATTGATTTGAATCTTGTGGCTTTTCATGTAACTCTATTAGTGTGTGTGGATTTTGTGTTGGGATTAATAACTAAAAATATCCCATTATTGACGAATGTTGTTTTCAAAGGTAATATTTAAATATTCTACTTGTGATGTATGGCCTTGTGAAGTAAAATGTATAAGTTGATTTGAAGCTTGTGGCTTTTCATGTAACTCTACTAATGTGTGTTGATTTTCATAGGCCAACAGTAGGATTAAATAGGTATGCTACAACCCCAAAGTGAAGTAGGAAGTTTGGGAGGCTTCCCCTTAAATAAATACCTTGAGATGGTTGGCTAAGACCCCATTTGTGGTAGTTCACAATCTCATCATTGAGGAGTAATGAACACCTTATTTTCCTCATGTGTTAAGCAAGACTACTAGTTGTTTTGTTTATAAGATGTTAGAGTTGAGGTCTTGAAGAATTGCAGCCCCAAATAAGTGTGAAAAGTCCTCATTATTGTTAGGGTGAAGTTGTGGAGGAGGGACTCTGGTCGTCTTTTATTCCGTTTGAGGAGATGTTGGGTCGAGGGTAGAATTTGTGGATGCCTCTAAAGGATGGTGAAGATATCTATGTTGTTAGACACTTTTTGGCAAATTGTCCCTTGTTACAATCTTCTTTAGTCCTCACGTAAGATAAGAAATCCCTGCTAGATGCCTCAGTTTCCTCTTAAGGGAATCCACAAATTGAATTCGAAATTTGGGGATTGGAGATTTTTAGTCCTAGACCCTACTCACATGGGCCGATGGGAGGTTGTGACCAGGAGTTAGCTGCATGTAATGTCCTTTTCCAAATGACAATATATGGAGACTAATTCAATATCCTATCTTATTCCAGTAGACTATAAGGGGAAAAGTGATTCCAGGTAATTGATATCCTTTGCAAATCCCATGTGGACCTATGAGTTAATGGGCCACATATACATCAAAAGCCTTTTTCATGGGTGGATTTAATAAAAAAAAACCCGAACAGTGGGATAACACAGAACCCGCCAATGCACGTCGGTCCCACTCTGGACATCAAAGACCGGAACCCAAATAAAATAAATCTCAGTTCAATTCCTATTGGGTCCGCCTTTCCGCAAACCTTATCGCGATATATTCTCTGCCATTGATCTTACCCTTTTCAATCTGACGGTTGATGGTTCACCCGATCATCGCACATTGGAAATCCCATTTTCGTAAGGCTAGGTTCATCACTCATGGAATATTGCGATGCGAAACCAATTGCTGATCCTCCATCGTTCAATCAAAACACACTTTATCCAATGGTCAGCGACGATATCGGCCGGGGACCATGCTTGACGTTTAACCACCCTATCGCGGTTGATAAGGACTATAAATTCTTGGCCAATAATTGTTCGGGTCCTTTTTTAGAATTAAAGCCTAATCACTTATTGGCCCCATATCCATTGGATATAAGAGGCCATCAGATCTACGACTTGCGGAACTCCAACTAGCACGCGATTAGAAAAACAACTTAACCCCCATAGTTGACTGTGGCGTAAGCGTTGAAAATGAGATCGACATATAGGATTTAATGCAGGGCTTCAACCATGATTAGGACATCCATACACTCCTACCTCCGCGCAGTTGTTGATCACCGTCGGATCTGCCAACCAACAGATGGTCCTGATTTATTCAGGGGTTTCTTCACAAATTTAACAGGTTTCGCAAACTTACCGCTTCCGCCAAGTTAGTCAGTCTCTAAACTACATACTTCAGTTTCTTAAAACATATCCAGGCTCTTAATTGTTCACTGAATTACAGAGGATTTAGCTTATGATCTATGAAACCAATCAGATAACAAAAGATCATGCCAAAACAAGATTCGTACACTAACTCCTTTTATTCATAAAAATCTTTACATAATGCACATAACATCTTGTGCTCTGATCTGTTCTCTCTTCCACTTAGCTCTATCTACACTATCTAACCTCTGTGTAACACACTCTGCCTCCTCTATTACACTCAATACTCAATTACGCAAGGAAATACACAATCTACACTATATTCATATTAATAACTATTTACAGAAGGAATAGTCACACTCGACTGTTTCAATTCTCCCCTCGCTCATCCTAACCTCACTTCCCACTCATTCCAAAAGATTACAATTTATACAAAATGCGGATTCATGAACCCATTTAGTTCAAATCCAGAAATCTCTCATTCTTCCCTAAAGAATCTCTTCACTCCACTCTTTTCTCAAACAAATGCTAATTTAAGCTTTCTGTTGACACCTAATCTTCATGATTGGGGGAATTTTATGTAAATAATTAAATTAGGAATGTGAACAGTCATTGGGAGATGAACTGCACAATCACTCCCTATTGTATATAACAATGACCTACCTATGGAATAATATATGAATCAGTTGTTTGATTTGTGGAGTTACTGCCTGGCCTGACATGGTATCAGAGCCAGCTCCTTGTTTTAGCTATTATGCTCCTGTAACTCCTCTGTCATGGCCTCTGCCTCTGCCTTATTCCCCTCTGTCCTGAAATAACCTACCTCTGCCAGCGCTGCACATCTGTCCATACTGTCAATTTTTTATAGCGCTGTCATTTCTTGTTTTAGCGCTGAGGTCTGACATGGAATCAAAGTAAAGCAAAGATCATTGAATCTGCGTTGAATGCTGAGTGGTAGATATGCCACCATCGTTGAAGGTCTGAAGTTTTCCAGCTCCTGGTATGCGGTTTTGAATATTAACGCTGTGGTATTAAATGGTAGTTGAATGCGTTTTGAATATTAACACTATGGTATTGAATGGTAGTTGAATGCGTTTGAATATTAACGCTGTGGTATTGAATGCGTTTGAATATTAACGTTGTTAAATGGTATTAACGCTGTGGGTTTATACATATGCCTGTATTGCTTTATCGAGAAGCAACTCAACCATCCCGTGGGTTTATACATATGCCCGTCCAAAATTTGTATATGTGTTGAACTATACAGCGCTCTGCGGTTTTTTTAAAAATCATTTGAATGGTAAGCTTTGGCGGTTTTCTGGCGCTCATTGGTATTCTTTTGATTTGGCTGAGAAGAGATTTGGTGTATACAACGCTTTGGTATACAACGCTTGCATTCACTTGGTATATGCGTTGTTCAAATTTTATATGTCATGTGCTTGACATGGTATCTATGTTGAATGCGTTTGAAGTGATATGTAATATATAAATATATTACATTTTAAAACATTGAAGTGATATATCAATGAAATGTTGGATGCTTTTATCAAACATTGGAGGGATTTGAAGAAAATAAGTTTGAAGAAAATATAGTGCATAAAGTTGTAGTGTAAGGAAGAGATTTGAAATCTTTTGAGAATGCCCTTTTGAGCACAATTTCACTTATATCAGCAGAAATATTTTTTATATCAGCAGAAATATTTTTTCTATCAGCAGAAGTATTTTTTCTATCAGCAGAAGTATTTTTTTCTATCAACAGAAGTATTTTTTTTCTATCAGCAGAAGTATTTTTTACATAATGCATTCAATCATCTCTATGGTAGGAATAGTTCTCACTGGCAAGGAGAACTATCCTGAATGGTTCTAGATGATAAAACACACCCTCATCTTCAATGTGTTGTGGAAAGGAGTGTGTGTCGGAGAAGGAGACAATGACCCAGTACAGCCTACCTCAGACAAAGAGCTCGTCATTTGGGAAAACAAGAACAACAAAGCTGCATTAATCACATCATCTGTAAATGAAGAGGTGAGTTGCCATATTTCCATTTTCAACTGCTTTTGAAGCTTTACAAAAGTTGAAAGAACTCTATGACTCACATTCTGCACTTGAATTCATCCAACTCATGATTAAACTCTTCACTCTTGAACTGCAAAATAATGATCCTCATGCTCTTGCATCTGAAGTAAAGTCTATAATGCATGATATCAAATCCACTAAGGTTGAGCTAGATATCCCTCTTATTGCTTTTCTCAAGGCAATTTATCCTACTTACTCCAATTATCTTGAGTCTTTGCAAGCAAATGGAAATCTCAAAGATATAACCTTTAGCTCTCTTGTGAAAAAGTTTGCTGAAAGAAAAAAAGCTTTTGGAAGAAGACAATCCCTGAGTCTTCTGAAGAGACTGTGTGTCTTGCTCATAAAGAAAAACATCCTGCTCAAGATTCTACAAGAGGAGGAGGTGACGAAGAGGAAGAGGAAGATATTTCAGAGGCAGGGGGGCAGACATTCTCAAGGAGAAAGGGGATATTTACACTGTATTCGCTGCAAAAGAAATGGATCACATGATGCCTCTACATGCAAGCTACCATGGGACAAAATTGAGCAGAAAAGAAACCAACATAAAGGTAAAATTGATGATACATACAAAGGTAAAGCACCTGAATCCGCTCACTATGTTGAGGCACAATGTAACATTGGAGTAAATGAAGATTTGTTTAATGCTTCACTTGTTTCCTGGAAAAATGATTGGTTGCTTGATTCAGGAGCAACTTGTCACATGACTCATAGAAAAGATTTTTTTGAAGATTTCACTGACAATGTTGATGGAGCAATATACTTTGCATATCAGTCAAAAATCAAGCCATCAGGGCTTGGCACAATCAGGCTTAAACTGCCTGGTCTTCCAGACTTTCTTCTGGATCATGTTCTATATCTTCCACAGCTCAAGAGAAACTTGCTGTCCTTGGTCCACATCCGCCAGCAAGGTCACTCCATTCATATGTTTGATGGCAAAGCTTGAGGTAAGAAAAGCATCTGACCACTCACTTGTCATGAGGGGAATAGAAGAAGAAAGGCTTTTCAAACTGCAAGGAACATCTGGTCATGCACAACATTTCTCATATATTTCTCATCATGAAGAAGGTACACTTCCATCAAGTTTATTATGGCATGCTAGATTTGGACATTTAAACTATGACAGTCTCCGTTTATTGAAGAAAAATGGTGTTGCTGGTTTGCCTACAATTCCTAGAAAACTTAAGCAATGTGATGCTTGCATTCTAGGAAAGCATAGCAAACAGTCATTTCATGACTCACATTCAAGAGCACATAGGAAGCTTGAACTTATTCATTCAGATTTATGTGGTCCAATGCCTGTTCCTTCTGCAAATGGAAATAAATATATCATGACATTTATTGATGACTACACCAGAAAGTGTTGGGTTTATTTATTGAAGAACAATCTGATGCTTTTCAAACATTCAAGAATTTTCATAAATGGATTGAAAATGATGCACAATCTCATATTGGGTCTATTCACACTGATAATGGAAAATAATATACATCAAATGAATTTGAAAACTATCTTCACCAACATGGGATCAAACATCAAACAACTGTGGCTTATAATCCCCAACAGAATGGTGTAGCTGAAAGAATCAATAGAACAATCTTGAATATGGTACGATCCATGCTTTTCTTAAAAAATGTAAAGATAATGTTTTGGGTTGATGCGATTCTATGTGCTGCATATATAAATAATAGATGTCCATCTAATGCTATAAGAAACAAGACTCCTTATGAATTGTGGTATGGACATGTTCCTTCAGTAACACTATTATATTGTAACACTATTTTGTAACACTATATTGTAACATTATTATACTAATCATTATAATTATTAATTTATGTTATTACTATATTCTTTTGAATGAGGTTCGGATTTTCCACAGTTTTCATGTTTTGTGGTCGACGTTTCGAGTCTGCACCTAGACTCATCATCAGGACAAATTTGTCCTGATGATGAGTCTAGGTGCAGACTCGAAACGTCGACCACAAAACATGAAAACTGTGGAAAATCTGAACCTCATTCAGAAATCACACCACAGTAATCTGCAATCAAAACTATATTCTTTGTTTGTTTTATGTTTTATGTTTTACTATTTCCTAACACGATTTAGTAACGCTATTATAATTATCATTATCATTATTTAATTCACGTTATTATTGTATTAATAATTTTGATTCATGTTATTACTATATTCTTTGCCTGTTTATGTTTTATGTTTTTCTATATTGTAACACTGTTATATAACTCTATTACACTAATCATTATCATTATTTATTCATGTTTTTTCTGTATTAATAATTTAATTCATGCTATTACTAGATTGTTTGTTTGTTTTATGTTTTATGTTTTACTATTTTGTAGCACTACTATACTAATCATTATCTTTATTTGATTCATGTTATTACTTTGTCTGTTTTATGTTTTATGTTTTACTATATTGTAACACTATTTTGTAACACTATTATACTAATCATTATCATTATTTAATTCATGTTATTATTATATTAATAATTTTAGTTCATGTTATTACTATATTGTTTGTTTCTTTTATGTTTTATGTTTCACTATATTGTAACACTATTTATGTTTAATGTTTTACTATATTGCAACACTATTTTGTAGCAATATTTATGTTTTATATTTTACTATTTTTTAACAATATTTTGTAAGATTATTATACTAATATTTTTAATTCATGTTATTACTATATTGTTTATTTGTTTTATATTTTATGTTTTACGATTTTGTATCACTATTATACTAATCATTATAATTATTTAATTCATGTTATTACTATATTGTTTGTTTGTTTGTTTGTTTTATGTTTTACTATTTTGTAGCACTCTTATACTAATCATTATCATTATTTAACTCATGTTATTACTATATTAATAATTTAATTCATGTTATGACTATACAGTTTGTTTGTTTTATGTTTTATGTTTTACTATTTTGTAACACTATTATACTAATCTTTATCATTATTTAATTCATTTTATTACTATATTGTTTGTCTATTTATGTTTTACTATATTGTAACACTATTTTGTAACAGTATTATACTAATCATTATAATTACTTAATTCATGTTATTACTATATTAAAATTTTAATTCATGTTCTTACTATATTGTTTTTTTGTTTTATGTTTTTCATTTACTATTTTGTAACGTTGTTATACTAATCAATATCATTATTTAATTCATTTTATTACTATATTGTTTGTTTGTTTTATGTTTTAGGTTTTTCTATTTTATTATTTTTTATGTTGTATTATTATGTTTGACTATTTTGTAACACTATTATACTAATCATTATCATTATTTAATTCATGTTATTCTATATTGTTTATTTGTTTTATGTTTTATGTGTTACTACTTTGTATCACTATTATACTAATCATTATCATTACCTAATTCATGTTATTACTATATTCTTTGTTTGGTTTTATGTTTTATGTTTTACTATTTTGTAACACTAGTATACTAATCATTATCATTATCTAACTCATGTTATTACTATATTAATAATTTTAATTCATGTTATTACTATATTAATAATTTTAACTCTTTTGATTACTATATTAATAATTTTATTACTGTATTGTTTGTTTTTTTTTATGTTGTACTATTATGTTTTACTATTTTGTAACACTATTATACCAATCATTATCGTTATTTAATTCATGTTATTACTATATTGTTTGTTTGCTTTACGTTTTATGTTTTATGTTTTACTATCTTGTAACACTATTATACTAATCATTATCATTATTTATTAATCGTTATTACTATATTAATAATTTAATTCATGTTATTACTATATTAATAATTTTAATTTATGTTATTACTATATTAATAATCTTAATTCATCTTCTTGTTGTATTAATAATTTTATTACTATATTTTTTGTTTGTTTTATGTTTTATGTCTTACTATTTTGTAACGCTATTATACTAATCATTATCATTATTTAATTCATGTTATTACTATATTAATAATGTTGATTCATGCTACTACTATATAGTTTGTTTGTTTTAGGTTTTAGGTTTTTCTATTTTGTAACACTATTTTGAAACTCTTTTACAGTAATCATTATCATTATTTAATTAATGTTAGTATTATATTAATAATTTTAATTCATGTTATTACTATACAGTTTGTTTGTTTTATGCTTTATGTTTTATTATTTTGTAACACTATTTATGTTTAATGTTTTACTATATTGTAACAATATTTATGTTTTATGTTTTACTATTTTTTAACACTATTTTGTAACATTATTATAGTAATCATTATAATTATTTAGTTCATGTTATTACTATATTAAAAAATTAATTCATGTTACTATTTGTTTTATGTTTCTTTTTTACTATTATCTAACACTATTTTGTGACACTATTATACTAATCATTATCATTATTTAATTCATGTTATTACTATATTAATAATTTTAATTCATGTTATTACTATATTGTGTGTTTGTTTTATGTTTTATGTTTCACTGTATTGTAACACTATTTTGTAAGACTATTATACTAGTCATTATAATTATTAATTCATGTTATTACTATATTGTTTGTTTGTTTTATGTTTTATGTTTTACTATTTTGTAACACTATTTCATAACGCTATTATAATTATCATTATCATTATTTAATTCGCGTTATTACTATATTTGTTTTATGTTTTATGTTTTACTATTTTGTATCACTATTATACTAATCATTATCATTACTTAATTCATGTTATTACTATATTGTTTATTTGTTTTATGTTTTACTATTTTGTAACACTATTATACTAATCACTATAATTATTTAACTCATGTTATTACTGTATTAATAATTTTAATTCATGTTATTACTATACAATTTGTTTGTTTTATGTTTTATGTTTTACTATTTTGTAACACTATTATACTAATCTTTATCATTATTTAATTCATGTTACTACTATATT
>APFE031512630.1:12047-25873 GCA_000404065.3 Pinus taeda
CACTATTACACTTATATTTATCACTATTTAATTCATGTTATTACCATATTATTTGTTTGTTTTATGTTTTATTTTTTTATATTTTGTAACACTATTATACTAATCATTATCATTATTTAATTCATGTTATTACTATATTAATAGTTTTAATTCATTTTATCGCTTTCTTCTTAGTTTGTTTTATGTTTTATGTTTTACTATTTTGTAATACTATTTTGTAACACTATTATACTAATCATTATCATCATTTAATTCATGTTATTACTATATTGTATGGTTATTTTATGTTTTATGTTTTACTATTTTGTAACACTACTATACTAATCATTATCATTATTTAAGAGATGTTATTATTATATTAATAATTTTAATTCATGTTATTACTGTAATGTTTGTTTGTTTTATGTCTTACTATATTGTAACACCATTTTTAACACTATTCTATAACACTATTATAGTAATCATTATCATTATTTAATTCATGTTATTACTATATTGTTTGTTTGTTTTATGTTTTATGATTTACTATATTGTAACACTATTTAGTAGCATTATTATACTAATAATTATCATTATTTAATTCATGTTATTACTATATTATTTGTTTGTTTTATGTTTTATGTTTTATGTTTTACAATTTTGTAACACTATTTTGTAAGGCTATTATACTAATCATTATAATTATTTAATTCATGTTATTACTATATTAATAATTTTAATTCATGTTACTACTATATTGTTTGTTTGTTTTATGTTTTATGTTTTACTATTATATTACGTTGTTTTATAACACTATTATTCTAGTGATTATCATTATTTAATTCATGTTATTACTATATTGTTTATTTGTTTAATGTTTTATTTGTTACTATATTGTAACACTATTTTGTAACACTATTATAGTAATCATTATAATTATTAATTCATGTTATTACTATATTGTTTGTTAGTTTTATGCTTTATGTTTTACTATCTTGTAACACTATTTTGTAACACTATTATACTAATCATTATCATTATTTAATTCATGTTATCACTATATTAATAATTTTAATACATGTTATTACTATATTGTTTGTTTGTTTTATGTTTTATGTTTTATGTTTTACTATTTTGTAACACTATTTTGTACGACTATTACACTAATAATTATCATTATTTAATTCATGTTATTACTATATTAATACATGTTATTACTATATTGTTTGTTTGTTTTATGTTTTATGTTTTATGTTTTACTATTTTGTAACACTATTTTGTACGACTATTACACTAATAATTATCATTATTTAATTCATGTTATTACTATATTAATAATTTTAATTCATATTATTACTACATAGTTTGTTTATTTTATGTTTTACTATTTTGTAACACTATTTTGTGACATTTGTGTTTATAGAAACGGGTAGTGGATTATTAGAAACTTGGCCTTAATGCCAAAAAGTGGATTACAAAGGGTGAGTCTAAAACGATAAGTGTCGAGCAGCCTTGCAAGAACGTGACACTTATGATTAGCTCACATATTTTCTTAGCTACAGCTATATGGTCTATTTCAGAGTTTTTCCCAAGCTTGTGGGTACAAACAAACCGATTTAACAGAAAGCGATAAAACATGACAATGATCTAATTTAAGGAATTGGTGCCAATATTTCCTGTCCGCCTTTGAGCAGATCACCAGCCGTAAGAAGGGCTGATTTGTTAGCTTCATTGTCCGCCTCCTTATTATTAGCTCTCAACACATGATAAACATTTAAATTATGGAAAGAGTCACCAAGATCTAAAATTTTGTGTATCAACCTTGCTAGCCTTAGGTCCTTTGTGTTAGAACGAGTCACCATAGTGTTGATAATAACCTGAGAATCTCCAATATCATTGACCTCCATGATGTTCAACACTTTTAGAATCTTGAGTCCTTGAAAAAGAGCCAAAGCCTCAACTTAGATGCTGGAAGCGATGCCCAAGCCCCAGGCGAAGCTGTGGATCTTGGAACGAGCTGGGTTTAATATAACTCTTCCAACACCATCTCTTCTAGGATTGCCCTTAGCAGCCGCATCAAAAAGTAAGGAGTGCCTTTTCTGGTTTGCAATCCATCCCTGGAGCTCGTTCTCTGTAACCCTTATTTGGCAAACTTTTAGGAGGGGGATACTCTTTACCAATTTTTGGAGCTGTAGGTTGAGAGAAGAGCCCTAGTTTTTATCCTGTTGGGTGAGATTTAAATCATCTTTGAGGTCTCTCAGGCACTCTTTTAATTGGAATTTTATTTTAACTGCCACTAGCTTGACGTCCTGCTTGCAATTTCGAAAAATCCTTTTGTTTCGCTCTATCCAGATCTGCGAGTAGATAATTTTAGGGAGAATTAACCAACCCACTCTAATAATTTTGTTTTTTGGAGGAGGACCAAAGTACCTTTGCATCCATCTATCAAAAAACTAGCAGTGGAGGAAGGCAACTCGAATCTGGGACTTAGAGTGTCCAGCAGCACAGACCACATCTACAAAGTAAACGAGAAATCTAGCATCAAATGTGAAATGGTTTCCTAGTTTGCCTTGCAAAGTCTGCACCTTGAAGGGCCATGGAAGCCACGCTTCAGCATATTATATTCAGTCAAGATTTTGGAATGGCATAATAGCCAATTGAAAAAATCAATTTTTGGCAGTGAAGGGTGGTACCAAATCCCTTTCCAAGGCTTTGGATTCATGGCCACATGGGGGCGCTTGCACAACTTGGCGTATCCCTGAGCAACAGAATAACCACTAGCCTGCACACCCCAACCTCTAGTATCCTTGCTTCGCATCCGCAATGGAGCTAATCCATGAAGTTTGGACAGTGGTTCCTTGCGTTCTATAGCCAAATCTGGGTCCATTTCAGTTTTCCATCCAGCCCAGTGAGATTCCTGCCAGACTGAGATATCCCACAGGGAACACATACTAGCATCCATCCACCTACGCAACCCTTGGAGGGAGGGGCAGTCTCCCAGTGGCTCCTTGTTCATATTCTGTTTGTCCAAAGGTTGATCCTTTTTCCATTGCCAGGGACCCAGTAGGCATGAGTATTTATAAGCGGACAGGCTTTTGAACAGAGCTTCTGGAAGGGTGAATTCAGAAGCGGCAGAGGATGGCCTAGACAGAGGGAAACTTTGCCCATAAATATTTTTTCCAAAGAGCTAGATGAGCCCAACCAGGGTTCGGAGCTATAATCCTCCAAATGAGCTTAGCCCCAATGGTGATATTTTGAACTCCAAGATTTTTGAAATTCAAGTCTCCTTCTAAGAGCGGTTTGGAGATGGAATCCCAGATGACTAACGAAAGCTATTTCTCATTTTGCTTGCCTCCCTTTGAAAAAAATTCCTAATGATCTCCTCCATTTTTCTGAGAATCCCGGAGGGAGCAAGAATGGAAAACTAAAACAAGGGAAGATTGTTAAGCACAGATTTAATGAGGTCAGACTTACTAGCAATGTTGAGCCAGGAAAAGCCCTAGGCAAGTAGTTTGTTCTTGAATTTCTCCAGTTGGGGAGGCCAATCTCTGCTAAAGGCTCTTTTAAAAAAGACAGGAAGGCCCAAATACTGGAAGGAAGTCCAGTTTGAGGAGGCTGCGAAACCAAAAGTTCTGGAAATGGAATTGAGCATGCTGGAAGTGGTGTTCCAGCAATATATATGGCATTTTCCAATGTTTAAACTGCTTCCCGAAATAAAAAAAACTCATCTAGGACTCCTTTAAATATGGAGGCTATAAGCACAGAGGAAGCTCCCAATAACAAGGTATCATCTGTAAAGAGGGAATGGTTGATGTTTTTAACACCTCTTGCTATACAGAGCCTAACAATTTTCTGATCCATCAGTTTTTTGTCTAAATAGAAGTTGAGGACAGAGGCTTGAAGAACAACTAGAAGGGATGAGAGTGGGCACCCCTCCCTGAGCCCTCTCGTGGCTTTGAAAAAGTTAGTAGCTCTGCTGTTTATTGAAGGAGTAATCTAAGGCTCCAAAATGCAGGCCCAAATCCAATTTATAAAGTTCTCCCAAAATCCAAATTTGTGTAAGACTTTCAGCAGAAAACTGTGCTTGACTCTATCAAAAGCATTCGCTAAATCAAGCTTGAAAACCATACCTTTTTCCATGGGACTCATACTTGAGTGGATTTCCTCTTGGACCATCATGTAGTTGTCCACTCTTTGTCTCCCTTGAATTAATCCTCCTTGGCTTTTCGGAATGAGTTTGGGGAGGATGAGCTTAAGTCTATTAGCAAGAACTTTAGTAATCAGTTTATAACCGATGTTACATAGCGATATTGAACAAAGCCTGTTGAAAGTATTGGCTCCTTTCTCTTTGGGAATGAGAGCAAGAAAATTAGTGTTCATGCTTCCTCCGATTTTCTGGCAAGCTTGGGACTTGATAACCATTTTGTATAGATCCTTTTCCATAATCTGCTAGCAAGATTGGAGGAATCTAGTTGTAAAACCATCTGGTCCAAGGGCTTTATCTGGGTCCATGTCAAAGAGGGCATCCTTGACTTCATTCTTAGTTACTTTAGCTTCAAGAAGGTGATTCGTTTCAACAGTACTCAAGGAGGGAACCACGTCAATCATATCAGAGCTTTAGTCTAGATTTTTATCTTCGCTATATAGGCTTTTAAAATGAAGGGAGGCAGCTTTTTTGATGCTTGCATTTTCTTTATGAGTAATAGTGCCATCTTTAATTTCAGAAATGGCATTGGTGCATTTCCTAGCCTGAGCTTGTTTATGGAAGAAGGAAGAGTCCTTGTCCCCTACTTTAAGCCAAAGACTGCATGACTTAAGTCTCCAGTACTCTTCTTCTATTAGACAAGCCTTGTGGAAGTTTTGTTGTAGCTGGGTTTCTTTGTCTAGAAATTCTTTGGTTATATCAGCTGTTTCAGCTTGGAGGTGGTGAATTTCCAGACTACATTGAAGAATTTTTCTTTCATTTGCTAGATTGGGTAGATTTTTGACCCATCTTTTTAAAGCCGTTTTCACTCTTCTGAGCTTCTCCTCCCAGACAAAAAATGGGGAGCCTTTTACTAGCTGCCTCTAGATTTCCTTAACTAAATGCATGAAGTTTGATTCATTACTCCAGAGCAGGCTGAATCTGGAGGGGATTGGACCAAGGTCAAGCTGAAACACCAGTTCCAGCTTGATGGGTTTATGATCTGAAGTGTTGCAAGGGAGAATGTGAACTCTAGCTTCTAATCCAAGCAGAAGAAAAGAGATTTGAATTAAGAATCTATCCAATCTAGTAGCAATATGGCTAGGACCAATTATTTTGTTAGTCCAAGTGAACTTACCCGAAATTGGCTTGATGTCTAGGAGGTCCCAGTCCTGCATAAGGTCCTCTTCCCATTCCCTTGTCGGATCTCGAGCAATGTTGCCTCCTCTCTTGTCTATTAAAAGGAGAGTAAGATTGAGATCTCCTACTATGATGTTATTCTCCAGATTGACTAGATCTGCTTGGGTTCCTATGGAGTCCCAGTAGGACTTCTTTTCCACAATGTTCACAGGGATGTACATGCTGAAGAGGCTAATAATCTCTTTTGAGTCTAAGTGCAGCAATTTTAAGAGCAGCTGCTGAGTATTGAGGGATTCAGAGATGAAAAAGAATTTGCTAGCATTCCAAAGAGTGACCAGCCCTCCAGAACCCCCTCGACCTGAGATAGCTTTCGCCTCACATTTTCTCCAAAGTTTCTTGCTTGCCTGAAGGAAGACAGAGTCTTCTAGTTTGGTCTCCTGGATGAGAAGTATGTTAGGAGTTTCTGTACTTATTAAACTTCTGATGGCTTCTTTTTTATTCTGCTCCCCATACCTCTATAGTTCCAGGAGACTATCTTCATCATTTATATTTCTAGTTGGCTGCCTTGGAGCCTTGGGGCTGGTTTCTCGCCAACTTTTCTTTTGATGCTAGGAGCTTCTCAAGAGTTGGCTAGCTACCTTGAAGCTTATCCTTGAAGGTTTATTCCTCTCTTTTTTCCCCGTCTATTTTTCGGCCTCTTGTGGATCTCCTTATCAAAGCTTGGGATTCTCCTATTTCCCCTTCTTCCTCTGAGGACTCTTATTCATGCTCCTCTTCCTCTGCTACGATAATGTTTCCTTTGGGGCTCTCAACCATTGCCAAATCTATTGTTGTTACACCACTTTCAGTCATTGCCTCTATTGCTGGAACACCACTTCCAGCTTGATCAACTCTATTTCCATAACCTTTGGGAGCTTTAGAGGGAGGGGTTGATTTTTGTTTTTTTGGTTCCTGAGATTCCTCTATTTGTGAGATTAGAGGGGAAAATTTGTTTTCTTTATCCTTTCTGGGAGGGAGTTGCTGAGGGGGCGCCTGTGGACCTCTTCCGTTTGGACCAACCTACTTTTGGGATTTTCTGGCGCGCTTGACCTGATTCCCAGCTCCTTCTTTACCCTGTTTTGGTTCCACATTGGTTGGGCAACCTCTGGCGAAGTGTCCGTAGACATGACATTTTCGACATTGAAAGGCAGCTACTCGTAATCCAACTTCCGCAGATGGGACTAGCTTCCTACTTTGATTTTGATGGTTTCCAGGAGATCCACCTCTAGGTCTAATTCTACGCATATATGAGCGCAATCATATTGATCTTTGTTGTTTGCCCTATCTATGAACTTCTCAAGGGTATTTTCGATGTGTTTCAATGAGTCCGAGTTCCAGCAATAGACTAGAAGATTAGAAAGTCTGACCCAAACAGGGACAGCTGAAGCGACATCGACTGCAGGGTTGAAATCCGGGGTCCATCTATTGATACAAGCCCTAGGGCCCCATGAAATAGGGGCCATTCTGGAAGAACAGATTCTTGTCCTCCTTTGAGGTGAATTCGAAAAGGAAATACCCTCAACCTAAGAAGTAAGAGGTGACACAACTCTTGATCAGAGGAGCCCAGTTCTTGTTTACTCAGGACTCAGTGGTCTTAGGAGAAGGCCGTAGATTAGTGAATTGACCAGCAAGAGCCCGTTCAGCCAAGGAGAGGGCAACCTGAATCGGGGTCTCAGGCGGCAGGGAGATTTTAGGAGTCTTCCAGCCGCTTGACAAACTTGGTTGCTTCGCTCTTCTTCTTTTGTGGCAAGCCAACCAAGAGCCGAGAAAAATCTTCGGCAGAAGAGGGCAGGCCAGCCTGGGGTGAGCTTGAGGCCTCCATGAGGGAAAGCCCGGCTTAAACTTCTCGCCCAACAGAAGACGGGTGCTCTAAACAACAGAAGCTCAAAGGGGAATGCTGAGAAGGGGGCAGACGACCCAAAGCCTCATGCCGCAGAGCAGCAGGGGCGTAGAGGAACCGAAATGCAGCTAGGGTATGGCTGCTCCAGAGCGCGCGCTAGGGTATGGCTGATTAGTGTAATAATGTCACGAAAAAACACTATTTTGTGACATTATTACACTAATCATTATTGTTATTTAATTCTTGTTATTACTATATTAATAATTTTAACTCATGTTATTACTATATTAATAATTTTAACTCATGTTATTGCTATATTAATAATAATGTCACAAAAACAAACTATTTTGTTACATTATTACACTAATCATTATCGTTATTCAATTCTTGTTATTACTATATTAATAATTTCAATTCATGTTATTACTATATTGTTTGTTTGTTTTATGTTCTACTATATTGTAACGCTATTTTGTAACACTATTATACTAATCAATATAATTATTAATTCATGTTATTACTATATTATTTTGTTTGTTTTATGTTTTATTTTTTAATATATTGTAACACTATTATACTAATCATTACAATTATTTAAGTCATGTTATTACTATATTGTTTGTTTGTTTTATGTTTTGCTATTTTGTAACACTATCATACTAATCATTATCAATATTTAACTCACGTTACTACTATACAGTTGTTTGTTTTATGTTTTATGTTTTACTATTTTGTAACACTATTATACTAATCATTATCATTATTTAACCCATGTTTTTTTCTCGCTAAAAAACTAATCTATTAATTACATCAACGGGAAGTACATTATAGTCATGTAGTGTCTTTGCCTGAGGCCAGGCCTCGGCATTCTGAGCCATATATCAACCCACGTGGGGGAACTGAAACTCTCCAAAAAATAACACATCCCAAGCAAAATACTGAACCCACGCAGGGGCAACCGACTACAAGCATAGTGATCACGTGCAGGGGCATCTCAAAACAGGACCAGTCAAAAGGATTAACCCACACAGGGGAAGCCTATTACTAACAGGGTTATCCCACGCAGGGGCAGTAATAGCCAAGACCAGAAAAGCATTGAAATTATCCCACGTTGGGCCAACATTAGACAAGACCAGAAAGACATTGAAATTATATGAGCCAAGAGCCAAAACAAGACCTGAAGGGGGCTAGAGACGGTAGAGCTGAGTGAAGGGCTGGCTACTTCTCCGGTTCCTCTTCGACCACTGGGCACCCCCAAGATTCTTCATCCTCTGCTGCAGCAGGGTGGGGACCCGGGTTGACATCCCTCGCTTTGGAAGTTGACGCCTCCGGCAGCTTTAGACCTTGTTCTGCCACCAGTCCTGGCACTTCTTCGACAAATGCTGAGCCCTCGTCCTGGTGCTGCTGCTGTTTGCCACGGAGCTCCTCACTATCAGATGGCGCTTCATCTAGGAAAAGAACCGGCACATGAGCATTGATGCGGGGCCTGTCCAACGAGCTACTGAAGGTGAAGATGGCCGAGCCAAAGGCCGGCAAAGGAGCTGAAGGGTCAGGGCTGCGGGAGTCCACAAATTGACTGGCTTGAATTGGCGTGGCATCAGGGAAGCCATGGCAACAGCATCGACAATGATAGGGGTTAGGAACCTGAGCAGGAGGCCGAGAGGACTCTCCCCTGGCCAAGCCTCGACGGCAAGGTGGACGCTGTCGTGGCCTAACCATGCTTGGGACAGAGCTGAGGAAAAGGAGCCGAGAGGGTGACAGAATTGAGGCAGAGGTGGAATAGGGGAAAGACGCCAATTCGTAGTCACCTCTCCTTTCAGAACAACGACCAACGAGCAGAGGGAAGGAGGGTGAGGTCTCCCTGCGAGCGGGTGAGCAGGCGGGAGCCGGAGCATGGACCAGGAAGAACAGAGCGACAAAGGCCGAAAGCTACACATGACCCAGCATGAGTTGAGCCGCAACATCAGCTGATTTAAACACTGAACCTTTGCCTCGAACCTCGATTGCCATAACTGCTCGTTGTAGACGAGCTTATGGCAAGAATGGCACAATGAATGTGCCTCCAGGTTGAACCCCGCCCTATATTCCATGGCGGCGATCTGGCATTGAATGCCCTCATTAATCTTGGGGCTGCCCATGTCCTGCAAGTGGCACCTCCATACCTGACGATGTGTCACCCGCATCCGGGACTTATTTAACCCATGTTATTACTATGTTATTTGTTTAATGTTTTATGTTTTACTATTTTGTAACGCTATTATACTAATCACCATCATTATTTAATTCATGTTATTGCTATATTAATAATTTTAATTGATGTTATTGCTATATTGTTCGTTTGTTTTATGTTTTATGTTTTACTATATTGTAACACCATTATACTAATGACTATCATTAATTTAATCATGTTATTACTATATTAATAATTTTAATTCATGTTATTACTATATTGTTTTGTTTGTTTTATGTTTTACTATATTATAACACTATTTTGTAGCACTGCTATACTAATCATTATAATTATTAATTCACGTTATTACTATATTAATAATTTTAATTCATGTTATTACGATATTGTTTGCTTGTTTTATGTTTTATGTTTTATGTTTTACTATTCTGTAACACTATTATACTTATCATTATGATTATTTAATTCATGTTATTACTATATTAATAATTTTAATTCATGTTATTACTATATTGTTTGTTTGTTTTATGTTTTATGTTTTACTATATTATAACACTATTTTGGAACACTATTATACTAATCATTATCATTATTTAATTCATGTTATCACAAAATTAATAATTTTAAATCAGGTTATTATTATATTGTTGGTTTGTTTTATCTTTTATGTTTTACTATTTTCTAACACTATTATACTAATAATTATCATTACTTAATTCATGTTATTATTATATTAATAATTTAATTCATGTTATTACTGTATTGTTTGTTTGTTTTATGTTTTATTATATTGTAACACTATTTTGTAACACTATTGTTGACACCTAATCCTCACGATTGGGTGAATTTATGTAAATAGTTAAATTAGGAATGTGAACAGTCATCCAAAGATGAACTGAGCAGTCACACCCTTTTGCATATAACAATAGCCTAGATAATGAAATGAATCGAATCAGTTTTACTGCCTATTGGAGAGTTACTGCCTGGCCTGACATGGTATCAGAGCCAGTTCTCAAAATAGTTGTAACTCCCTTCATTTTTTTTGCTACTGTGGGTTGTACCCTGGTCCACTGTCCTAACCTGAGTGCTGTCCTGACATGAGCACTGTCCTGACTGAGCGCTGTCATAAAACAATAAAACGTTCCTACTTCTGCTATCCTCAACACCTCTGTCCTCTGAAATATCTCTTGAATGTTTGAATGTTACTCCCTCTTGATGCACAGGTCTGACCCATCTGCGTTTGTAACACTGCATTGCTTTGATACGAGGATTCTTGTCAAATAATTCTTTTTATTGCTATCCTTGTGGTTAGTAGTGGCTACAGCTTACGCTACGTCCTGAACAAACCAATATGCCCTTTATTTCGATCAAAGATTGAATGTAGAGAAATCATCTCTATCCATTAATTTTTCTTCAATTCCGCAGGGTCCCCTCGGTGCGAAGTAAACAACATATTTGAAGGTAGGGCAAGCATCTCTATCCATTACGTTTTCCTCCACGCCAACCATAGATTTTTCCTTTTCTAGTTTTCATTCCATACAGAAAGTATACTGGAAGTGTCGGCCAGAGGTTTTATATTTTTATAAATTTTCACCGAATTTCAAAAAATATTTTTGTTCACTAGATCGTGGGAGCATTTTGGCAGTCAATTAAAATTGGTCCATACTGAGACTGTACGTTTTTTGCGTTGAGTGAACATTGCGCATGAAAAGTTATGCTGACATTTTACATGTGCTGAAGTTTTTAATGTTGTGTTGAAGTTTTTTAACGCTGGATGCCACTGGTGAGATTCAGAAGAAGCTTGAAATAAAATATAGGAGAAGATAAATAAAATAAAAAAATTGCATTTTTTCATAATATTGCCATTATAGTGCAGTTTTTCTTTAACACCAGAAGTGAAAATATTTTATATATTGTCAGTAGAAGTATTTTTAGAGCTCTTGGATTTTACAATGCATTCAATCATATCTATGGTGGGAATAGTTCTCACTGGCAACGATAACTATCCTGAATGGTCTCGGATGATAAAACACACCCTCATCTTTAATGAGTTGTGGAAGGGAGTGTGTGTCGGAGAAGGAGACAATGACCGAGTACATCCTACCTCAAACAAAGAGCTCATCATTTGGGAAAACAAGAACAAAAAATCTTATGCATTAGTCGCAACATCTATAAATGAAGAGGTGAGTTGCCATATTTTGTCATATTCACCTGCCTTTGAAGCCCTACAAAAGCTGAAAGAGCTCTATGACTCACATTCTGCACTTGAAGTTGTCCAACTCATGATTAAACTCTTCACTCTTGAACTGCAAAATAATGATCCTCTTACTCTTGCTTCTGAGGTAAATTCTATAATGCATGATATCAAATCCACTAAGGTTGAGTTGGATATCCCTCTTATTGCTTTTCTCAAGGCACTTTATCCTACTTACTCCAATTATCTTCAGTCTTTACAAGAAAATGGAAATCTCAAATATATAACCTTTGACTCTCTTGTGAAAAGGTTTTCTGAAAGAGAGAAAGCATTTGGAAAGAAGACAACCCCTGATTCCTATGAAGAGACTGTGTGCCTTTCTCATAATGAAAAGCATCCTGCTCAAGATTCTACAAGAGCAAGAGGTGGACAAAGAGGAAGAGGAAGATATTTCAGAGGTAGGGGGTCAGACATTCTCAAGGAGAAAAGGTAGATTTACACTATATTCGCTGCAAAAGAAATGGATCACATGATGCCTCTACATGCAAGCTACCATGGGACAAAATTGAGCAGAAAAGAAACCAACAAAAAGGTAAAATTGATGATAGAGACAAAGGAAAAGCACCTGAATCTGATCACTATGTTGAGGCAAATGTAACATTGGAGTAAATGAAGATTTGTTTAATGCTTCACTTGCTTCCTGGAAAAATGACTAGTTGCTTGATTAAGGAGCAACTTGTCACATGACTCATAGAAAAGATTTTTTTTGAAGATTTCACTGACAATGTTGATGGAGCAGTATACTTTGCAAATCAGTCAAAAATCAAGCCATCAAGGCTTGGCACAATCAGGCTTAAACTGCATGGTCTTCCAGACTTTCTTCTGGATCATGTTCTATATCTCCCACAGCTCAAGAGAAACTTGTTGTCCTTGGTCCACATCCGCCAGCAAGGTAAATCCATTCATATGTTTGATGGCAATATTGAGGTAAGAAAAGCATCTGACCACTCACTTGTCATGGGGGGAATAGAAGAATAAAGGCTTCTCAAACTGAAAGGAACATCTGCTGATGCACAACATTTCTCATACAATTCTCATCATGAGGAAGTTACACTTCCATCAAGTTTATTATGGCATGCTAGATTTGGACATTTGAACTATGACAGTCTCCGCTTATTGAAGAAAAATGGTGTTGCAGGTTTGCCTACAATTCTTAGAAAACTTAAGCAATGTGATGCTTGCATTCTAGGAAAGCATAACAAATAGCCTTTTCATGATTCGCATTCAAGAGCACATAGGAAACTTGAACTCATTCATTCAGATTTATGTGGTCCAATGCCTATTTCTTCTGCAAATGGAAATAAATATATCATGACATTTATTGATGAATACACCAGAATGTGCTCGATTTATTTATCGAAGAAAAAATCTGATGCTTTCCAAACATTCAAGAATTTTCATAAATGGATTGAAAATGATGCACAATCTCATATTGGGTCTATTCACACTGATAATGGAAAATAATATACATCAAATGAATTTGAAAACTATCTTCACCAACATGGGATCAAACATCAAACAGCTGTGGCTTATAATCCCCAACAGAATGGTGTAGCTGAAAGAATCAATAGAACAATCTTGAATATGGTATGATCCATGCTTTTCTTAAAAAATGTAAAGGTAATGTTTTGGGTTGATGCTATTCTATGTGTTGCATATATAAATAATAGATGTCCATCTAATGCTATAACAAACAAGACTCCTTATGAATTGTGGTATGGACATGTTCCTTCAGTAAAAAATCCCAGGGTCTTTGGTTCCACCTGTTATGCTTTGATACCAAAGGTACATAGAAACAAAATTGGTGCTAGAAGTCGTAAGTGTATCTTCCTGGGGTATTCAAACACCTCCGAAGCATACCGCCTCTATGATGAAGTAAATAAAAAGTTTGTTGTATCTAGAGATGTAATTTTTCTTGAACCATCCAAATCTGACAATGTTGTTGAGCGACAACTTGATCGCTTGGATAGATTCACAAAAACGAAATCATTTCAAGAATTTGATAATCAGATTCCACATCTTGAAGGGGGGATTCCTATTCTAGATCAAAATGTGGAATCTTCTTCTGAAGAATACTCTCCCCCGACTGAAACTCCAACAACGGATGATGCTTTAAGTGATGTAATTGATAGAATTGGGAGACTCAATCTTGATTCACTCCCAACTAAATCAACAGAGTAGCCTGGACCATCTCAGAAAGGTC
>APFE031512644.1:0-38079 GCA_000404065.3 Pinus taeda
TAGAGATGGAAGGAGTGGAGGAGGAATAGGTGTAGGACAAGAAGGTGTGGAGACAGAAGGGGCAGAGGGGGAATTGCTGGAGGAGGAGGAGGGCGAGGGCGAGGCAGAGTCGGAGGATGGGGTGGAGAGGGAGGTGTTGGAAGAGGTATGAAGAGGTAGAGGAGGATGTTTGGGAGGTAAAGAAGGAGGGGGAGGAGGGTTAAGATGCAGAAGAGTTGGAGGGACAAGAGGTGGAGGAGAAGGCATAGTGGGGTTTGGAGGCCAAGGAAGGGGGATGGATGAGGCATTAGGCACGACAAAGAAAGGGGCAAAGGAGGAGGGGGATCTAAAGGGGGAGGAGGTGGGGTGAAGTGGTGAGAAGGGGAAAGAGGTGAGAATTGATGTAGAGCAGTTGGAGGAGGGCTAGGGGGAGGAAGTGGCTGAGCGGGAAGAGGCGAATGAGGGTGGGTAGGTGGACACAGGGGAGGTGAAGGCAGAGGTGGTGGGGGGGAGTAGAGGGGGAGGAGGGGGAGAGTGTTGGAAGAAGAGGAGGGGGAGGAGGAGGTGGTGGAGGATGGGCAGGAAGGGGGAAGGGCGAGACGAGGTGGAAGAAGGAAGGGTGGATGGTGGCAGAGGCGGGGGGGAGGAAGAGGTTGAGGGGAAGAGGCGAAGGTGGAGGAGAATGTGAGGGAGGATATCGGCACTAGAGGATGAAGAGTGGAGGGGCAGGGTGCTGATGTCAATGGTGGAGGGGGAGGAGGGGGATTAGGTGGCAGTTGACGATGGGAAGGGGCAAGATGGTGGATGAGGATGGTGGGGTACAGGGGGAAGATATAAAGGGGTAAGAGGTGGAAGAGGAGGTGGAGTAGTGCGAGGAGAGGAAGGATGGAGAGTCGGAGGGGTCGCAGAGGCAGCGGAAGAGGGGGAAGAGAAGAAGTGGGAGGAGGAGGAAGAGGGTGAGGGGGAGGAGGAGGAGCGGGAGGTAGCGTGGTAGGGTGGGCAAGGAGGCAGAGGGAGAGGAGAGGGAGGTGGACGGCAAGAGGGATGGGGTGGACGTGGAGTTGAGGGAGGAGACATAGGTAGAGGGGGAAGAGGAATGGGAGCTGAGGATGAGGAGCAGGCAGCAACAGAGGCTGAGTGGAATGTAAGAAGAGGAGGTGGAGGAGGAAGAGGGGGAGGAGGAAAAGATTAAGGTGAAGAGGAATGGGGAAATAGGAATATGGGAAGTGGAGGGGGACGAGGCAGAGGTGAAGGCGAAGAGGAATAGGGGAAGAAATGGTGGTAGAGGAGATGAGGTAGAAAATGAAGGGGGGTGGAGCGATATGGGGAAGTGGAAGAGGGGGTTGGAAGAAGGAGGGGGAGGAGGAGAAGGGGGATAGGGAGTAAGAGGCAAAAGAGGAGAAGGTTTCGAGTGACGATGATGAGGCAGTGGATGGGGAGGAGGTGTGGGAGAGAGGATGATGGGGGAGGAGTGGGAGGAGGGGTGAGCAGGAGGAGGAGGGGGAAGAGGCAGAGGAGGAGGAAGAGGGGTAGGAGGAGGCGGGGGAGGATGGGGAGGTAGAGTGCTGGTGTGAGAGAGGAGGGAGGTTGAGGGAGAGGGGGAGAGGTTGAGGGGGGGAGATAAGGTGAAGGAGGAGGAGGAGGATAGGGAGGAGGTAGAGTGGGCGAGGAGGCACTGGAAGAAGAGCAGTGGAGGGGGAGGAGGCACAAGGGGGTAGGGGGGGCACCAGAAGAGGTAGAGTAGAGGGAAACGAGGGGGAGGAGGCAGAGGGCGACGAGGGAGATGCTAGAAGAGGTAGAGTGGTGGGGGAGGAGGGGGAGGAGGAGGACGAAGAGGATGTGGGGGCAATGGAGTGGGAGGAGGAGGGGTGGGATAGGGAGGAGGAAGAGGAGGAAGTGGAGGATGCGGAGAGGGAGGATGGTGCAGGAGGAGGAGGGGTAGATATAGAAGAGACGAAATGTGCAGAGGAGGAAGAGGTGGGGGAGGATGGGGAGGAGTAGTAGGGCGAGACAGAGTCAGAGGGAAGGACGGAGGGGGATGAATTCGAGGAGGGACAAAGAGGTAGAGGAGGAGGAGGAGGAGTTGGGGGATGTGAAAGAGGAGTAGGATAGATAAGAGTCAGAAGAGGTGGAGGGGAAAGATGTGAGGAGGAGGCAGAGTGGGAGCAAGACGCAAATGAGGGGGGGTGGATGAGGTGGAACGGTCAATGAAGGGGGAAGGGGAGAAGGCAGGGGGAGTTAGTGAGGAGGGGATGACATGGGGGTTGGGGGGTTAGGGCGGTTAGAGGACGTCTAAGGGGAGGAAGCAACGAAGGAGGAATAGGCGAATGATGAGAGGTATGAGGATGCAGGGGTGGTGAAGTTGGAGGAGGTGTGAGGTGAAGGATTGGGAGGAGGGGGGAAGAGGTGGAAGAAGAGGAGGAGGATGAGACAGAGGTGGGGGTGGTGAAGGAGGAGGAGAAGAGCTAAGAGGTGGAAGAGGCGGAGGGGCAATAGGTGGAAGAGGAGGTGTAGTGGGGGCGAGACTCAGAGGAGAGGGAATGGATGAGGTAGAAGGGCGACAGAGGAGGAGGTGAAGGGGGAGGGAGAGAAGGTGGCATGAGGGGGTGAGTAGGGGGAAGAGGGGCGGGTTGGGAGGGGTGGTACGGTTGGAGGAGGGAAAAGGGGAGGAAGCGATCGAGGGGGAAGAGGTGAATGAGGAGGGGTAGGAGGAGGCGAGGGAGGTGAAGGTGGAGGAGATGCTGGGAGGAGGAGTGGGAGGATGGGGGAAGAGGTGGCAGAAGAGGTGGAGGAGGAGAGGTATGGCAGGATGGGGAGGGAGGGGGGAGGGTGAGGAGGAGGTGGAAGAGGAAATGGTGGGAGGTGGAGGAGGAGGAGGGAAAGGAAGAGGTCGAGGGGGAAGACGCGTAGGTGGAGGAGAAGGTTAGGGAGGAGAGAGGCACCAGGGGATGCAGAGTGGAGGGCGAGGGTGACAAGGTTGATGGTAGAGGTGGAGGAGGAAGAGGCAGATGAGGAGGGCAAGAAGGGGCAGGATGGGGGGTAAGGAGGATGGGATAGAGGGCGAAGAGAGGAATGTGTAAGAGGCAGAGGAGAAGAGAAGGAGAAAAATAGTTGTAAAGAAAAAAATCATCTTGTTTGAAATTCTCCTTGGAAATTAATGTAGGGAGGGTATTCTCTAAGTGAACCTACAATTTTAGTGTGGTGTACACGTGTAAGTATGGAGAATTAAATAGGTTAGAACATTCTAGAACAACAATTCTAAACTAAACTTTAAAACAATAATGAGAAAGGAGGCTTTCCTCAACAATGTTAAGATAATTAAATTTCACAAGAATTCCTTGCATACCTCCAGTGTCATACCTTGAGGAAACGACATTGACATTAGCATCCCATCTCCATCACTGCCATTGTAACTTACTAATTGTGCTACCATATTCCATCAAATGATCAATTGAGCTTGCTCTTAAAACAATTCCACACGACCTTGGAAACTAATAGGAATCACAGACCTTGCGATGCTATGAAATCTACATGAAGTGATATGGCTTTGTACAAGGAAATTATGTAAAGAATGCCAACAAAAGAAGAGAAATTATCTCCTTTATCCACTCACAATGTCCAACACTTGAAGTTTTCTATCCAAAACCTAACAATGCAATTATGCTTCCTACTTTTGATTTTCTTAAATACGAAAAAAATTAAGTAGGTGAATTAAAAGAAGCAAACGGTTTAATTTTGGTTTAAATAAATAATTACAAAATGAAATTATAAAAATAAACTATTGTTTAAATAGAAAAATGTAGGATGGTGACCCTCAAATTTAGAAGGCTGATTCCATTCTATGAGTTGTCCCAATCTTTTTCTTCATATATAGAATAAAAATAGATTCCAAAATGAAATGTAGATAACTTATGAACAACCAACAATGTGTTTGGTCATTATTTAGTATTACTAACATCGTATTGTAAATTAAAAATTAGTGCTATAATTCAAAAAGGAAAGAGTAAACTTTTACAGATCGAAAAAACAAATAACATTCTCTTACAAAATATGACATTTTATAAAAAAGCATATAAATATCATAATTACATTTTGAAATATATTTTTTTATATATTTATTCGCTCATATCTAAAAAAATAATAAAGTTTTATAAGGTTTTATTTACTTATTTTATAAAATTTAATGATAAAAAATTAATTTTATGAAATTATTTATTGTAAAATAATTTTAATTACCATGGGGAAGTTGTGGGATTATGTTGTGAAACCTATATATAAGAGAATATGATGTGTGGAATAAAGACCTAGTATACTAATTTTTTTCTTTTTGTAATCCACATTAAAATTATGGCCAATTAGAATCCTGCAACTAAAATATCTTAGTTATATTTTTGATGTATTTATTTGAAATGTAGAAATCACTAAGAAACATCCATGCTTGTAATTTTATTTCAAATTGGTAAAAGATTCTTCAATGCTTTAGTTTATCTTCCTTACACAAGAATTTTTACACTCTTTGTTACTTCCTTATTTCTATATATAAGTGTTTTATGACTGGAAGTCTAGTTTGAATAAGTTGGCAAGAGAGAGGTGGTACATGTATTTAAAGACTTCTAATTAGGATTTAAAGGGTTCTTAATGACTATAACTTCAAAAAAGAGGAAACATTTGGATAGGTAATAAGAGTAATTAAACAATTGTATTAAAGTTTGTTAGCTATGGCGTGGGAAGAAAGTAGCAATAACTCCTGTATACAATTCAGACTTATGTGATTATCAAGGGTTGATCCAAAAATGGAATTCATGCATAAAGGATATTGTGTGGTTGGAATGCATGTGGTGAGTAGGTAAATAACATTTTAGTGTAAACCTTTTAACAAAGTTTAAATTCAAAATTTGGACGTCATAGAAGGAACCTCTAACTAGAAAATGACCACATAGAATTATCTGAGAGAGTAATAACTCCACTAAATTGGATTTATAACTGTTGATATTGCTAGAAAAATGTAGCCCCAATAGGAGATTGCTAGGAAAACACCTTGAAGGGCTTGGAGTGAGGATTAAATTTGCAAAAGAAAGACTTGCAGATCTTTGAAGAAGATTGTTTGCTATGATCTCATGTGTTGGGATGATGAAGATGATGAGTTATTGGAGGAAGGAGAGGACATTTTAGAAGAAATAATGGGATATAGATAGAAGTGCTAGTGCTTTCTGCACATCCATCTTCCTCCGAGAATCTCCAAATTGGAATAAAGATGAAGGATTTACCTTATGAATGCTATGATAAGAGGGAATAAACATATCATTAAGGACCATAAAACAATCAAATATTTTAGGTAAGCGCTATTTATCCTAACAATAATAGGAGGAAAAATATAATAAAGGTGAAATTGGAAATAACTGTAATCAATATGGGCCCATAAAAAAAGTAAAATGTTCAATCCCACGTATGTTTGGTAGAGTATGAGTTATCATATTTAATGGTTGATGTAGTCAAGTATAACACAAGAATATCTCGGAGTTCTCACTGAAAAGGAATTTAATCACCCTTGATGTACAAGGGTCACATGTACGAATAGAGAAAATAGAGAGAGTAGTGAAGGATAGTATAATAGCTCTTAGTAGGACAAAGATTGTTTGAAAAACACGAATCTTGATAAATTCCTGAAGGGAGAAAATATATATCTTCTTCATAACTGGGAGGCAGCTAACTAAGATATTCAATTATTAGATACCAAGTAGTATAAAAAAAAATTGGGGCTAACATTTAGAGTGGCTTAATTTTCTGTGATTTTTCAAAAGAATACAATTTGTTAATTTTTATTTTATCTAAAGATGGTTTGCCCAAAATTTATACTATAAAAATATTTTAGCTTAAAAATCATTAGGAATATAAATACTTTTAAGAAAACATAACCAAACATGTTATATTATGCATAATAGGGAGGAGTAAGAATAACCAAGGTTTATAAAATTAAAAAAAAAAACCATCCTTAAGATTTCCCCTACTTGATAGAACCCTTATATAAGAAATAAAAATGGTTCTAGTTAAAAACGAGGAAAATATATAAAAAAATTAAGTGAGTAGAAAGGAAGAAAACATGAAACGTTGTTGATTAAAACTAGCATATGGGGATAATCAATGGAGAATATGTTGATTAAAACTAGCATATGTGCAATTTGTGAGTCTCTGTGACATATTATTCATGACAACCCTCAATGCAAACAATGTGTACTTTTCATGATGTTTTATCTTTTAAACAAGCAAAATCCACAATTCAACTAAATACATACTTACACAATTTCAAATAAACAAACAAAAATGGTACAATTTCAATTCAAAATATAAGCATAAATACATAAAACATTTTCAAAAGCACAAACATATATATACAATTTTGAATAAGTAAAAAAGCTTAGAAAACTAAATAATTCAATGCAATACAAGAAAAAAAAGCTTAAAAAACTAACGAATAGCAAATAAAAAACAAATGGTTTGTTAATTACAGAGATATTTGGCGTTTTTCAATGCATTGTGTAACATTGTGTTTGTGGAGAACACTTAAAAGAATTTAAAAAGTCAGTGCATTTTTGTTTAAATGCATTTTCGATAAGTGTTATGATATGAATGGATGATAATTGAAGTGTGAAATGACATGTTTTAAATATAAAAGTTGCAAAGTAAAATCTACCTTAAAAAAATGTAATTTCATGGGTATGAGTTTAAAGAAAATTAATTCACAAAACAAAAAATACATATTAAATAATTAAAATATGAGATAAGATGAGAGTTATTTTGATGATACAATTAATTTTATTTTTAAAACCCACCATAGGCTTCTCCACCCAGTGTGTGAAAGTAAAAGTAACAGAGATAAACTTCATTTTATCTAGCTTTAACTATCTCCCGGAAAAACGTGTACGAATGGTAGAGGACCGCCATTTCAAACCTACGCGGACTAACTAATACCAGAGACCGCAGTAGGAATGGTAAATGTGCGGTTGTTGAGTTGAATCTCGAAGGAGGCGAAGGCTGTAATGTAATGTAACTGATTGCTGAGGATTGAAGCGAAAGAGTGTTATATATAACAGAGAATTCCCAGTTGATGCTATTATTATTATTAATTTAAAAGCTGAAATAAATCACTGATAAGAAATAGTAAGTCACAGAGCCTCTGCCTTAAATCCATGGCAGATGCACACGACGGCACAAGGGTAATAGAAATTATTGAGGAGGAAATGGAGGCTTAAATCCATGATCCATGGCTGATGAACATAGCACAAGGGAAATAGAAATTACTAAGGTGGAAATAGAGGCTTAAATCCATGGCTGGTGCACACAGTACAAGGGAAACAAAAATTACCGAGGAGGAAATAGAGGGTTAAATCCACGACTGATGCACAACGAAAATAAAAGTTATTGAGGAGGAAACAGAGGCTTAAATCCATGTCTGATGCACAAGGGTAAAATTATTGAAGAGGAAACAGAGGCTTAAATCCATGGCCGATGCACAAGGGTAAAATTATTGACGAGGAAACATATTCTTAAATCCATGACCAATGTAAATGGCTCAATACACAACAAGTGAGTAGAGAAAAAACAAAAACCCAGCAAACAAGGAACACAATACACAACAACCATGGGTTAAACTAATAAAAAAAAATAGGTTATAGAGGAAAACCAAATACAAAGCTATGAGAAGTCATTTAAAAACCTAGTCCCAGTCGTGCTTGAATTCAGAAGGGATAAATTGGGGCAATGAAGGAAACATTATATTTGATAGAAATTATTGAGGAAGTAGAGCCTTAAATTCAATATAAAAATGGCTCAATACACAACAGTGAGTAGAGAAAAAACAAAAACTCAGCAAAAAAAGAACACAATACACAACAACAATGGGTTAAACTAATAAAAAAAAAAGAGGTTATAGAAGAAAACCAAATACAAAGCTATGAGAAGTCATTTAAAAACCCAGTCCCAGTTGTTCTTGAATTCACAAAGGATAAATTGGGGAAATGAAGGAAAAATTAAATTTGATAGAAATTATTGAGGAAGAAGAGCCTTAAATTCAATATAAATATGGCTAAAGAAAGTAATCTCTACATACCTCTTCAGCGAGGTAGGTTTTGACTTTGAACAACAGCAATGTCAACCACCTCTTTCATTTTTTCATTCATTTCGCCACAACGTCATCCTTTAATTCTTTCGAATAGCACCAAACAAGTTACAAGGCAATTTACGTTCATACCTGATGCATGAGCATCCAGCTCACCGGAATTGTGCAAAATTCCAACCAGGTTCAAAGGCTATTGATCGATTGGATTGTTTAAATTTTTACTGTAATAATTTTTCTTTTAGTTTGTTTTACAGAGTCAGTGAATTTAGACATCTCTTTTTACTTCAGTTAGAATTACTGTAGCTCAGTTATTAGTTAAGGAATGGTCCGTTAAATTAGGGAAATAAGAACCAACTGTTCCTCCAAGTATTGAATTGCCAAGTGATTATAATTATTAACAAAAATAGTATTTCTGTAACCATATTCTATATCAGTTGGATTAAATGTAAGATCAACTGAAAATAGAGAAATATAAACAAATCAAATGTAAGAGGACAGGGTTCAGTTGAATGATAAGAGAAGAGAAATAGAGACAGTCAGAAGCATTCAAGAAAGAAAGTTATTTGTCCATCTCTATCATCTTTATTAATATTTGCCCAAATGAAATTTTTTTCTTTATGGTCTGATAAACTACCATACAAATAATATTTATCAAATTGTTGTTGCAAGCATTCAAATATGAATCACAGTGAAATATTAAACAACTGGATGAAGTCTCAGTAATCTACAGTCACAAATGACAGACAGCCATACATTTATTTAACATTGTTTTTGCACACAGTCGAATAGGAATCTCGGCATATAACACCCAGAAATCAAAGGTGAAGAAATTGTGTACAAGAGTCAACCGTTTCCAGTGTTCAAAGTCATAAAGAGCAATCACAGAACAAAGGCGGAATACAAATGCAAAGAGGTAACGACGCTGTATATTTTATTTTCCTTTCATAAATTTCATTTTATAAAGTCGAAGGACCACAAATACAGTGACTATTGTTAAAGCCAAAACGACTCCATTGAGAAAACAAAGTCCGCTACCATACATAGAGTAAAGTACGACATATAGTCGGAAAAACTTTATAAACCAGAAAACCCTGAACTAGGGTTTGAAAAAACCGACTGACAACGACTCCCATCTCTTGTAAAACTTAATACAGGAGCAAATGAAAGAAATACAACCAAGTTAAATTCATACAGCGACCAAAGGACCTGATCAAGATCACAGAACCTTAACATTAAGCAAAACTACAACCAGATGTTTGCTATTGAGGCCTACCCAAGAAAATAAGCGACTGTACAAGCTAAATACTTAAGGATACGCCGCCCAGGTTGCCAACAACGACCTGCAAATATCAACCCATCTACATTACAACGAAAGCAACGAGGGGAATTCCAAGAAAAAGTGTGAACGCCTTTGGAGAATTAGAAATACAGTGAAATTACCTGGGAGAGCGAAGCCGAATACAACACTGTGACATCCTGAAGAATTTGGGTGACTGTATACCGGAGGAAAAAAGTGGGTTAGTTCCAGAAAGCGAAGCCAAGCAAGATTGAAACAGGGACAGGAGTATTTACCTATTCCAAACGAAGGACGCACGCCCGAAAAGTCCTGTGCTCGAAGGCAAATATAGTGTTGCACTGTGAGAGACCCAACCAACAGCAACCACATAATACCCAACTAGATTCGAACCAGAGACAACAAGGTTCCAAGAAAACACAGCAAAACCACATTGATTTCCAAAAACGGCTACAAAACCTCGACCAAGAACCACGATATACACACAGACAGCAAGATATAACAACCAACAACAAGTGCTTAACAAATACCTTAAGAAATCTGCGCATGTAAGGAAGGAAAGAACAGAAATACTCACCGAGGTCAAACCACGGAACCGAGTCGAATAGCCATCAAAACCAAACGCCATTTCCATTAAAATTGCAAGCAGGTTGAATAGAGGAGGGGCCAAGTTTTGCCCATACAAAGAGTTGTACATACCAATAGAGCAGAGTATATAGCATTCTAAAGAAGAAACCCAAAAACCCTCGACCAGAAAAGATAACCTCAGACCAGAAATAACGAATGAACAATCCAGAACATGCCATAATGAACAAGGGTTAAGGCGCGAAGGGCAAGTGGGAGCAGTCTCGAGACGGAGTACAGATATTTACTGAATGCATTAACTCTCCACCTACCAACTCACATAAAAATCTCGCGGAGAAACACAGTTAAGATTTTTATTTGCCACGTATAAATTTTCCTTCCGCGTGTAAAGTGTAAAGTGTAGGCCCTTTGGGCTGGGTTACACCAGAGTGGTATCAGAGCATTGAGATAAAGAGATTTGAAAAAAATGGATGTAGGTAGACGAGGACGAGGCCGAGGTGTTCGTAGAATGGCAGATGAGGCATTACGAGAAGAACTCAGAGTTCTTACTGCTCGTTTGGAAGCAGTAGGGGCGGGCAGGAGAAGAGATCCAGAAATGGGCGATGTGAGTGAAGAAGAAGTAGAAGTGGCAGCAGATTGTTGAAATTTGGTACCGGAGGACAGGTGGTTCCCTTAGGCTTTCATCTTTGGCCTAGGGAAAAGTGTCCAAAAGATTTTAATATTTCTCCTAAAGTAACTTTATAATTTTTATAAAGTTAAATCTAATTTAAAAGTGACTTTAAGTGATAAAGTTACTAAAGTCTAATTTTAAAGTGACTTTAATAAAGTTAATGTAAAATTAGAAAGGAAAAAGTGACTTTGGAAATAAATGACTAAGTGGGTCTTTATTAAAGTGGGTGAATTAAAAAATAGAAAGTGAGATTTAAAAGTGCATTTAATCTCCTCCATTGATCTAAATCCTATTTCAGCCATTGGATTTAGAGATCACCCAAAAGTCACTTTAGATCACCCAAAAGTCACTTGGAGTTATATTAAAGGAGGAAAAGGAGGAAAAGATCATTCATTCTTTCATGGGCAGATTGGGAGAAGGAGAGCAAGAGAGCAAGGGAGATTTCTGGACAAGAAGGAGAAAGAGGCAGCAGTTTGGCACACATACCAGGTAGCTCTTCAGCAAAATCAGAACAGCAGAAAGACAAGTTTCCAGGTGGTCCATTGGGCTGAAAACGTATAAGTTTGCTTGCTGAAAAAATCATTTTGCTGTAAATTTTTGCTGAAATTTTCTTGCTGTAAAAAGACATTTTTCAGAAATAAAGAAGAGCTCTCAAACTGGTTTTCCCCAAGAGTTGTAGGGGGTTTTTCCAGGGTCACGTTGACCAAAAATATCAGTGTTTTAATGTGTTTTAATGGCTATTTATTATTGCTGATTTTTATTTCTGCAATTTCTAGCATTGTGTAAATTTTCCAGAATTTATGTTTTCAGCAAATTTATTTTTTCAGCTTGTTGAATGTATGGTTATGGGAAAGGGCATTTAACTACATGGGAGAAATAAGGAGAAACTGAAAACCGGGGTGGGAAAACATAAATTTTAACACAGATGGACCTGAAGGTGAATCAGCAGAAGTGAAATTACTGAAGTCTATCTTATTGTCGAACAGCAGACGAAAACCAGAACTCCTGACATACGATGGTAGTTTGTCTATTGATGTTGTGTTATATTGGATTAGTGAGATGGAAAAGTATTTTGAATGCGAGGAAGTTAGTGAAGACCGTAGAGTCAAATTTGCAGCAACAAAGCTGAAATGACACGCAGCTCTGTGGTGGGATACTGTCCAGAATGAGAGCAAGAGGTTGAACAAAACACCGATTAAAACTTGGAGAAGGATGGTCGCTAAATTGAAGGGCAGATTTTTGCCAAGGGATTATCAAATCGCGTTACATAGACAGGTACAGAACTTGAGACAGAGGGGACTGACTGTGAAAGAGTATATAGAGGAATTCTACCGAGTGAATTTGCGAGCCGGATATACAGAGGATACAACAGAATGGACAGCCAGATATGTCAATGGACTGAGGATGGATATTTTGGATGAAATAAGTATTTTGTCTCCAAATAATACTGAGGAGGCATACCAGAGCGCAATTAAAGCACATGAGAAAATTAACCGAAGACAGAATGCCCATAGAGGACGAGGGTCTACCAGAGGGAGAGGCCAGTCCTATGGCAGGGGCCAGACTGCCAACAACAACGAGGAAGCCAACAGTTCGAGGACTTCGGGAACAACAGAAAAAGGAGACGGAATGAGAGGTGGCAGATCGTTCCAACGTGGCAGAAGAAATGGACACGGAAGGGGAACTGGTTATCAATGCTATAGATGCCACAAGTGGGGGCACCGTTCGTTTGAGTGCCCAGAAACAGATTCAGCTGGACAGCGAGGCGCGTATGTGGCGCAACCAGAGGAAACGGTAGCACCCCCTCAAGAGGCAGAGAATGCCCCAGAAACGGGAGAAGCTTATTGCTGCATCAGGTATTACTGAAACCAGTTGATGAGAGTGTCGAATAGACGCATCGGAAAGCTCTGTTCAGGACAATTTGCAAATCACAAGGTAAGTGTTGTAAGATGATAATCGACAGTGGAAGTACGGACAATTTGGTATCCATGGAAATGGTGGAAAAGTTGGGGCTGAATCGTTTAAAACACCCCATTCCGTATAGAGTTTCATGGTTACAAAAGGGGCACCAGTTACTGGTGGACGAGCAAAGTGAGGTTGAATTTTAAATAGGTCGATATAAGGATAAAATTATTTGTGACATCATGTCGTTGGACGTATGTCACATATTATTGGGCAACCCTTGGCAATATGATAGGAAGGTGACACATGATGGAGTGATGAACTGTTATAAGTTCGAGAAAGATGGGGTCAGGAATACCCTTGTGCCTATCAGAGAAGAGAAGGAAATAGCTGAAGAAAACGAAACCAAAGCATTGCTAATGAGCGGAAAATAGTTTTTAAAACAGGTTGAGAATAGTTAAATAAGTTATGATGTAGTCAAAAAGACAAGGACAATCCTATTACATACAGAGATAACAGATTTACCCGTTGAAATACAACGAATGTTGGAATAATTTACAAATATTGTAGTGGACGACTTGCCAGACAAGTTACCCCCCAAGCGGAGTATCAGCCACCATATTGAATTTATACCCGGAGCCAGCTTAGCAAATAAAGCAACCTATCGAATGAGCCCCAAGGATAATGAGGAAATCAGGAAACAGGTGCAATAACTATTGGACAAAGGTTTAATCAGAGAAAGTTTGAGCCCATGTGTTGTGCCAGCAGTCCTCGCCCCCAAGAAGGGAGGAGAGTGGTGGATGTGCACCGATTCTAGGGCCATCAATAAAATCACCATCCGGTATAGATTTTCATTACCGCATATGGATGATATGATGGACTGTTTAAGTGGGGCTTCTTACTTCTCAAAAATAGACTTAAAAAGCGGATATCACCAGATTCGGATACGAGAAGGAGACGAGTGGAAAACAACTTTTAAAACAAATGAGGGATTATATGAATGGCTGATTATGCCATTCGAGTTGAGCAATGCACCCAACACATTCCTGAGGCTCATGAATGAGATGTTGAAGGAGTATATTGGGGAATTTGTAATAGTTTATTTAGATGACATCCTTATTTTCAGCAAGACGAAAGAAGAACACTTCTGGCATGTGTGCAAAGTGTTGGAAAAAGTACAGCAGAACAAGTTATTAATAAATTTAAAGAAACGTACGTTTCTGCAAAGAGAATTAATTTATTTGGGATTTGTGATAGCAGAAAACGAATTAAAAATGGATCCGGAAAAGATAACAGCAATAGTAAATTGGCCGTCACCCAAAAATTTATTTGAGGTACGTAGTTTCCATGGATTGGCAAGTTTCTAGAGAAAGTTTATTAAGAATTTTAGCGGAATTTGTGCTCCTATGTTAGGGACCATGAAAAAGGCCAGCCAACCTTTTCGATGGACAGAAGCAGCAAAAAAAAATTTTCAACTATTGAAAAGGAAGATTACGGAAAGACCGATTCTCAGGCTACCATATTTTCAGAAATTATTTCAGTTACGCTGTGATGCTAGCGGAACAGCGATCGGGGCTGTACTCAGTCAGGAGGACAGGCCTGTAGCATTTTTCAGTGAAAAGATGAATGAGAGTAGGTAGAAGTACTCCTCATATGACAAATAATTTTTCGCAGTGGTACAGGCTTTAAGACACTGGAGGCATTATTTGTTAGGGAACGAGTTCGTGCTGTTTTCAGACAATTTTGCATTGCAATATGTAATGCAGCAGCACAAACTCAATCATAAACATGCCAAATGGGTGGAGTACTTACAAAGTTTTAATTTTGTGCTGAAACATATTAGTGGACAAGCAAACAAGGTGGTCGACACATTAAGTAGAAAAGCTCTAGTTTTGGAGGAGAGTGATGTACAGGTTTTGGGTTTTGAACATTTACGAGATCTTTACAAAACAGATATAGATTTCAGAGAAGCCTATGAGGAGTGCCAGAACCCTTTGATAAGGGGTAATAGTCCTTGGTTAGATTACAATATATAGGAAAAATTGCTATTTAAGGGAGGACAATTGTGTATCCCCAAGTGTTCCATGAGGGAGAACATTATTCGCGAAAAACACAGTGGGGGTTTGGCTGGACACTTCTGTATAGATAAAACCTTGGAGCAACTTAGTCATTTCTATTTTTGGCCAAGAATGCAACGAGACGTACAACGTTTTGTGATGAAGTGTAAGGTGTGTCAATTAGCGAAGGGACACAGCCAGAACACAGGATTATATACGCCATTACCTGTTCTAGGCAGACCTTGGGATTCGGTTAGTCTAGATTTTGTTTTAGGACTGCCAAAAACGCAGAAAGGTTATGATCCAGTGATGGTAGTGGTGGATCATTTCTAAAAAATGGCACATTTCATACCTTGTCGGAAAACTAGTGACGCCACTCACGTGGCCCACTTGTTTTTTAATGAGATTGTCAGGTTACACGGGTTACCAACAACCATCCTATCGGACACGGACATGAAGTTCACGGGACATTTTTGGCGTACCTCATGGAAAAAAATGAACACCCAATTAAGCTACACTTCTGCTTATCACCCGCAAACCGACGGGCAGATAGAGGTTGTGAACAGAAGTTTGGGAAACCTGTTACGAAACTTAGTTAGGGAGAATTCACGTATGTGGGACCGAGTGCTAGCGCAAGCATAGTTTTCTTACAAAAATTCGCCAAATCGTAGCACGGGTCTCAGTCCCTTTCAGATCCTATATGGCATGCACCCTCGTGGAGTGCATGAACTTCGAGATCTTGGTTTACAGGAAAGACGGAGTGCGGGTGGAGAAGATTTTGCTAATGCAATGAGGGATTTACACGAACAGGTGAAAGAAAAATTACAGGACAACAGCTCAAAATATAAACAACATGCAGATCTAAAGAGAAGAGAAGTTCATTTCGAGGTGGGGGACGAAGTCCTGGTACACTTGCGTAAGGAACGTTTCCCTAAGGGTACATGCAATAAACTAAAGTACAAAAAGATAGGAACTTGTAAGATCTTGCGAAAATTTTCGGCAAATGCCTACGTAGTACAACTACCACCCGGAATAGGCATTTCACCTATCTTCAATGCGGCAGATCTGTTTCCGTATACAGGCGATCTGATGGAGGAAAAGAAAGATGGACCCGAACAATCCACGCGGAACACCCAGGAAGACGTAGAAACTTGGAAAAGACAGATGCCTTATGTCCAACACCCTGAGATCGAAGGCATCCTCGAAACTCAGGTAGTTAGACGTACTCGACAGAAAAATTATTTTCAGTACCTGGTCAAGTGGAAGAACTGTCCGATTGAGGACAGCTCATGGCTTGACACCAGGCAGATTAGACAAGCAGGAACGTCGGTTGAGGAGCTCATGAATCGGAGTCATGATCTCTTTTCACCCTGAGAGCCTGATGTAGGAGCATCCAGCTCACCGTAATTGGGCAAAATTCCAACCAGGTTCAAAGGCTATTGATCGATTGGATTGTTTAAATTTTTACTGTAATAATTTTTCTTTTAGTTTGTTTTATAGAGTCTTTAGTTTAGTTTAGTGGATTTAGACATCAGCTCAAAATATAAACAACATGCAGATCTAAAGAGAAGAGAAGTTCATTTCGAGGTAGGGGATGAAGTCCTGGTACACTTGCGCAAGGAACGTTTCCCTAAGGGTACGTACAATAAACTAAAGTACAAAAAGATAGGAACTTGTAAGATCTTGTGAAAATTTTTGGCAAATGCCTACGTAATACAATCCACGCGGAACACCCAGGAAGACGTAGAAACTTGGAAAAGACAGATGCCTTATGTCCAACACCCTGAGATCAAAAAGAAAGATGGACCCGGACAATCCACGCGGAACACCCAGGAAGACGTAGAAACTTGGAAAAGACAGATGCCTTATGTCCAACACCCTGAGATCGAAGGTATCCTCGAAAGTCAGGTAGTTAGACATACTCGACGGAAAAATTATTTTCAGTACCTGGTCAAGTGGAAGAACCGTCCGATTGAGGACAGCTCATGGCTTGACACCAGGTAGATTGGACAAACAGGAACGTCGGTCGAGGAGGTCATGAACCGGAGTCATGATCTCTTTTCACCCCGAGAGCCTGATGCAGGAGCATCCAGCTCACCGTAATTCGGCAATTGGATTGATCGATCGGATTGTTTAAATTTTTACTGTAATAATTTTTCTTTTAGTTTGTTTTACAGAGTCTTTACTTTAGTTTAGTGAATTTAGACAACAGCTCAAAATATAAACAACATGCAGATCTAAAGAGAAGAGAAGTTCATTTCGAGGTGGGGGACGAAGTCCTGGTACACTTGCGTAAGGAACGTTTCCCTAAGGGTACGTACAATAAACTAAAGTACAAAAAGATAGGAACTTGTAAGATCTTGCGAAAATTTTCGGCAAATGCCTACGTAATACAACTACCACCCGGAATAGGCATTTCACCTATCTTCAATGTGGCAGATCTGTTTCCGTATACAGGCGATCTGATGGAGGAAAAGAAAGATGGACCCAGACAATCCATGCGAAACACCCAAGAAGACGTAGAAACTTGGAAAAGACATATGCCTTATGTCCAACACCCTGAGATCGAAGGCATCCTCGAAACTCAGGTAGTTAGACGTACTCGATGGAAAAATTATTTTCAGTACCTGGTCAAGTGGAAGAACCGTCCGATTGAGGACAGCTCATGGCTTGACGCCAGGCAGATTGGACAAACAGGAACGTCGGTTGAGGAGCTCATGAACCGGAGTCATGATCTCTTTTCACCCCGAGAGCCTGATGCAGGAGCATCCAGCTCACTGTAATTGGGCAAAATTTCAACCAGGTTCAAAGGCTATTGATCGATAGGATTGTTTAAATTTTTACTGTAATAATTTTTCTTTTAGTTTGTTTTACAGATTCTTTAGTTTAGTTTAGTGAATTTAGACATATCTTTCTACTTCAGTTAGAATTATTGTAGCTCAGTTATTAGTTAAGGAATGGTCCGTTAAATTAGGGAAATAAGAACCAATTTTTCCTCCAAGCCTTGAAGTGCCAAGTGATTATAATTATTAAAAAAAATAGTATTTATGTAACCATATTCTATATCAGTTGGATTAACTATAAAGATCAACTGAAAATAGAGAAATATAAACAAATCAAATGTAACAGGAGAGGGTTCAGTTGAATGATAGGAGAAGAGAAATAGAGACAGTCAGAAGCATTCAAAAAAGAAATTTATTTGTCCATCTGTATCATCTTTATTAATATTTCCCTAAATGAAATTTTTTTCTTTACGGCCTGATAAACTACAATACAAATAATATTTATCAAATTTTTGTTGCAAGCATTCAAATATGAATCACAGTCAAATAATAAACAACCGGATGAAGTCTCAATAATCTACAGTCACAAATGACAGACAACCATACATTTATTTAACATTGTTTTCGCACACAGTCGAATAGGAATCTCGGCATATAACACACAAAAATCAAAGGTGAAGAAATTTCATACAAGAGTCAACCATTTCCAGTGTTCGAAGTCATAAAGAGCAATCACAGAACAGAGGCAGAATACAAATTCAAAGAGGTAAGGACGTTGTATATTTTCTTTTCCTTTCATAAATTTCATTTTATAAAGTCGAAGGACCACAAATACAATGACTATTGTTAAAGCCAGAACGAATCCATTGAAAAAACAAATTCCGCTACCATACATAGAGTAAAGTACGACATATAGTCGGAAAAACTTTATAAACCAGAAAACCCTGAACTAGGGTTTGACAAAACCGACCGAGAATGACTCCCATCTCTTGTAAAACTTAATACAGGAGCAAACGAAAGAAATACAACCAAGTTAAATTCATACAGCGACCGAAGGACCTGATCAAGATCACAGAACCTTAACAGTAAGCAAAACTACAACCAGACGTTTGCTATTGAGGCCTACCCAAGAAAATAAGCGACTGTACAAGCTAAATACTTAAGGATACGCCGCCCAGGTTGCCAACAGCGACCTGCAAACATCAACCCATCTACATTACAACGAAAGCAGCGAGGGGAATTCCAAGAAAAAGTGTGAACGCCTTTGGAGAATTAGAAATACAGTGAAATTACCTGGGAGAGCGAAGCCGAATACAACCCTGTGACATCCTGAAGAATTTGGGTGACTATATACCAGAGGAACAAAGTGGGTTAGTTCCAGAAAGAGAAGCCGAGCAAGATTGAAACAGGAACAGGAGTATTTACCTATTCCAAACGAAGGACGCATGCCCAAAAAGTCCTGTGCTCGAAGGCAAATACGATGTTGCACTGTGAGAGACCCAACCAACAACAACCACATAATACCCAACTAGATTCGAACCAGAGACAACAAGGTTCCAAGAAAACACAGAAAAACCACAGTGATTTCCAGAAACGGCTACAAAACCTCAACCAAGAACCACGATATACACACAGACAGCAAGATATAACAACCAGCAACAAGTGCTTAACAAATACCTTAAGAAATCCGCGCATGTAAGGAAGGAAAGAACATAAATACTCACCGAGGTCAAACCACGGAACCGAGCCGAATAGCCATCAAAACCAAACGCCATTTCCATTAAAATTGCAAGCAGGTTGAATAGAGGAGGGGCCAAGTTTTGCCCGTACAAAGAGTTGCACATACCAACAGAACAGAGTATATAGCATTCTAAAGAAGAAACCCAAAAACCCTCGACCGGAAAAGATAACCTCAGACCGGAAATAACGAATGAACAATCCAGAACATGCCATAATGAACAAGGATTAAGGCGCGAAGGGCAAGTAGGAGCAGTCTCGAGACGGAGTACAGATATTTACTGCAGGCATTAACTCTCCAGCTACCAACTCACATAAAAATCCCACGGACAAACACAGTTAAGATTTTTATTTGCCACGTATACATTTTCCTTCCGTGTGTAAAGTGTAAAGTGTAGGCCTTTTGGGCTGGGTTACACCAATACCATTCTTAGAGAGATAATCGATGAGCACAAATATATGTTCATACCATTTCTAGGAGATAATTAATGAGCCCAAAAAAAATGTTAAACAACTCCACTGCCCATACCCACACATATATAACATGATCGACCAACTCAAACTCGACCTAGGCACAGACAAACCCAAATTCAAAGCATAACAGACTAGATAAGACTCAATATGTATATACATATATAGAAATTCAGTTCCCCAACTCCGTTCAACGGCTATGGAGTTTTCCCGCATCTACTTCCACTTCCTCTACAATAGTTGAGAAAATCCCTGCTCTCTCTTCCCTTCTTTCTAACTTTCAATTCGTGCGCTTTTCTCTTTTTGCATTAAAGGATGGGTTGATGCTTTTGTTTTTTTTAAATTTCATTTCTCACACTTTCTATATTTGATTTTGATTTTTTTGTTGTTTATTTTTTTCCCCTCTACTCATACTTTTTTAAATCTCAAACACACACCTTGCCAATAAAGAAGTATATATATGTATATATTAGTTAATTATTATTTAGTAAATTATCGCTGTTTTTTTATTTTTATAGTTAGTCTATTGAGAAACATTTTATTTTTATTTTTAATTTCTTAATAAGATATGCAAATTACAGAAGGCTTAACAAATTTTTAGTAGGCAAGCAAGCTTTCAGTGTTTTTCCTCTTTTGCATGACTACTATTCTCAATGTCTCAATTTGATATGGCTTTTTGAAATTTATGATTTCTTTTTCCTACCCACTTTTTTATTCAATCATATGTGCTTAATAATTTTGTTGAGTATGTATTTCACCATCAACCTTACAAGTGCTTAAACTAAAATCATATTAAATTTGCTTGATTGCATGTTCCTATTTAATATTCATGCAAACTATTCTAATACTCAATGTTCATTGTAGACATTGATGTCAAGGAATTGAGCAACTTTGGCTATAGGAAGATTGTTGGTGTTGGTATATATTGTGGATCTAGATCCAGTTTTGGTAATGGCAAGCCTTGTGTATGCGTGACCATGTTGAATGGTGGTCAATGTCTTGTTTGATAGTATTTTCCTATTTTTTGGGGGATGGTGGTCAATGTCTTGTTTGATAGTATTTTCCTATTTTTTGGTAGGTTCATTAATTCAAAATGCTATTTGGAGTATCTCATTTTGAACAAAAATGAACAACTAAGCTACATTATTAGCGTAACACAACATTTTTCAATAATTAATTATTTCGCTTATAATTTATAAAAAGTCATAGTAACAAATATCATTGCATAAAATGTTATTAGGTTGGTACTCTACAATATTGAGGCATGATAGATTACAAATAATTTCAAACCTTTTATTATATAGATAAAGTACAATTCTTAGTGATTTCTCACAACTTTTATCGTTCATCATTGATTACCTGTAACAAACATTTTATGTCATGACTACATATATCCCTTACATGGCATAACTTGGAATCATTCTTTTAGAATTTTGTTATCTTGTCATCTTCAAAAGTTAATTTGTTGCAGCAAAGCAAAATGTTAAAATGTTCTTTTGTTTTGTCTAGAGTTGCATACATGGTTTATCTTTTGAATTTATTTGTTTAATCATTTCACCATCCAATTTGACACAGAGTTGAAGAGAACCTATTCTAAATTGTCACAACTACTTTTACCTACAACTTATGGTAATCATAAATATCTTTTTGCATTGTATATACAAGTAGTTCTCAACATCTTTAGATGAATCCTTTATTTTGTTCTTTTGGGTTCTTTTTTAGTTTTGAGTTGTTTTCCTTAGCACCCTATACTTGTTATTGGAAAAAAGAACAAAATATTTTTCTCTCAAAATAGAAGAAATATTTACATGTTGAGCCCTCTAGTTATGCCCAACAGGAAATTGAAAACAAGGAAAAAACTAATAAAAAAAAACCACCTTAGTATGTCTTACCTGATGGTACTTATTTTCATTTTTAGTTGTTTGAAATAACCCAAAGAGTAGGAATTTTGGTTAAAATATCCCTAAATTAGTTTCATGAAAATTTTGCAATGCATGAAATGGTTACATATTTAGCACTTTGGCTATGCATGATACATATATGGTTACATATTTAGCACTTTGGCTATGCATGATACATGTATGGTTACATATTTAGCACTTTGGCTATGCATGATACATATTTTGGATTTCATTGTCTCTGAAATAGACCCAAGGAGTTGTGATTTTAGTAAAATATCATTGAATTAGTTTTCATGAACATAATATATTTTGGAACTTTTTAGATTGTCACACCTTTTTTTTGCAATACTACAAACTTGGTATTGGAAGTGAAGTTCATTTGTAGATCTAGGAATAGAGAAGCAAAACTTATATCTTACTTCTATGAATTTCTTTATTGCAATAGTTGTTTGACTTTATCATACCACTTCTTTTGTTTAGAATAGGTTAAATTTTTTTGTGTCATTCGTTTCTAATGAATAATATTTGTGAAGACATTTTCTGGAAAGAGTAAGGGAATTAATTCACTAGAAATGCTATAACTCTAAATGTAGAGAGTTCTAGAATTATTGACAATGTGAAATTCAAGATTCAACATTAAAATTTGTTGGAAAGCAATTGGAGGATCCATGAGCCTTAATTCATTAAATATACGAAATAATTCTATGCCTCATTTGCTACCTCATATTAGAGGTGGGATACAAAGCTTTATTGAGATTTTGAGTAGAAAACCCATTATTTTGAGCCTTGTGCCCTTGCAGGGTGCATGGTTCTCTTCCAAAAAATGAAGGATTCCCCATAAAGGCTTCATAGTGTGCTTGTGTGCTCTTCGCCTTAATGAGTTTACTTTGAAGCCAAATATTTGTCGAAGTCTGAAATATGAGGTGAGGGGTGAACATGATGAGTTTAGACATACAACCACGCACGACACATAAAAACTCCTCAAGAAAACTTAAATATACTTGAACAATGATGACTATACATGAAAACATCACTTTATACACATTCCCCAAGTGCAACGAGTGTAGTGTGTGTGACTACGACCCAAGAGTGTCGTTTTACGAGTACAAAGATGTTATAACCACGAAATGTACCAAAAGAAGTTCAACAAATCACTACGCAATATCATATGGACCATTTAATCAACCAAGCCTAAGTGTTATCTAAAAGGGAAATTTGGTTCAAAAGTTTTATCATTAATAACAACCATAAATTACAGTATATGTACGATTGAAACATACAATTAAGAAATTGTATTAAAAAAAAAATTAAGTATGGCACATATTATTATTATATAAAGATTAATGTTAAGATCTCAAACTTCCAAATAATTTTTATACGTAGTATTCTTCGTAGATACCACCACTTTGAATTTCATTGTGCCAAAGAATCATTGTGTAGAGGAACTCCGAAAAATGAACTTCCCCATAAGGAAATTTCGCGCACCTAAACATCAACGCAATTAATAGTATCCCTCAATTAAATAATTGGAATTCCCCATATGGTTCACCCTGCAATACAAACCAGAGATAATCTTTTCCAAAAGTGTCAAAGATGGCTTAAGGTGAGTAGCATAGTAATTGGCATACCACGAACAATACAAGCGACACTAAAAATCCCAAATCTATGTAAATTGAGTCTTTATTTAAAATTCCTAGTATAGTAACATCATGCCTGGTGGAACATACTAGACCTATTACACTCCAATTAGAGACACAACTATTATTGAAGAGATTATATTGGACTTATAACACCCGTATTGCAAACCACCATTGAAGAGACTATATTTTGAATCAGGTGTGGTAGTTGCAAGAACCGCACTGGCAGTTGGGGCCGCACTTGCATTCATTCTCCATAGATACATTTCCACCATGCATGTTCACATCAAATCCAAATACATTCAATTATCATATCATTTCGAAACCATCGAAATGAAACTTATAAATACTACATATAACTCAATACCCCATTTCATAAGCGGTCTCCTCAATACCGTCCATCTCGAAGCCCTTTTTACTTTGAAACAAAACAACACAAAATCGAATGAGCTCAGATGTAGCTAAATTTGAAATCGTGACAAATGACACGAAATTTTAAAAGGAAAAGGAAGAGAGATTGATAAGAAATTGAGAATAAAAGAAAACATACGTGTAGTGGTTCTTGTCAGCGTAGTCACAGTTTGCGCAATCGCTTGACATGTTTGTAACAAATAATTCCTTCACAAAAGCTAATCTATTCACTTGTAACTTCTCAAGAGCCCACTTACCTTCTCAAACTTTCCTCGCCCAACAATATATATAGGTAATGACACAACCCGACAGCCTGGGAAGCGGGTCGAGGGCTCATCCTTGAAAGTGATGAAGTCGGCGGGGAGTCATAACCATCTGATCTAGTAAATCCAACAAGTGTAATGAAGTTCAACTTTGGTAAAGAGGAGGGGAAGGCATATTTTGAGCTCAATAAATTCGATGATCTACATGCCATTTTTAACACCATAGGGAAATTAGAGTATTGTTGTTGTTGTTTTTTTTTTCCTTTCAAAATGGCTTTCATTAGATGTTCAAAATAAAATAGCGTACAAAAATGTTGCCAAGATTGCCCACTTCCTCATTCCAACCAAACTTTCTGAGATTGGGGTCTGGAGAATACCAACGTACACAATTTACATACGTTATTTTCATATGGCTATATGGCCTTAGCATGTTGCGACAGACACAAGAAGAAACCAGAACTATTGACAAAATTTCTAGGAGGGGGATGGGGATCATTACAGGGGGTGCTACAATGTATCCAACGCTGCTATAGTACTACCAATAAGGTGAGAAGGGCTCAATTTTACCCAACATAGGTTCCAGAGTAAAATAATTCTAAGACACCTCCCCAAGGATGCACATCAACATAACCCCCACCCCCAAATGTTGGCCGAGAGACGTAAATGTCACCCGGGCTAAGGGCGAGACCCGACCTCAAAGCATAAAATACCAGATGCCAAATAAAAATCCATGCACTTGTAAAGATCTGTGGCAGTTCTCTCAAGCAAGAGAGGGTCCAGGAGCTAGCAGAGTGATGAAAAGTCTTTGTTGCCAATAGAAGCGAGGGAGAAGAACTAGACTTTTGACTGTCTTTGTACCATGGTCCCAAGGGTAGACTAGGAGACTGATGTCAAACCACTTCAAGCTACTACAAGTGTCCTTTTCCTTCCTCACCCAAGGCCATAGCCCCTGTGAGGCACCATAAAGACAAACCTGATTTCTATCAAACTCCTTACCAGCCAAACTCATTGCCCAAACTGTCAAATTGAGCTAAATCATGTACAAAGGTTCACATTTATCCTCAAAGTGCTTGAGGAGGAGTGTCACGCCAAAGGAGTAAGTATCGAGTCTTGTCATCGCTACAACATTAATATTCACATGGAGGGGAGGCAGGCCTGGATGGCCGATCACATGCCATTTGTACCAATGCATGTGCACCCCCATCGGGGGAAGTCGGTAGTGCTATGAAGGTAACTTATGAAGTTATTTTTGGAATCCATTGATATGCATTTTCACATGGAATACATGTGTCATTTTCCTTTTGGAAAACCAAAATTACATACTATTAAATTCATGTAAAGTTTATTTTATATTTTAAATGATACATATTTTTGTTTTTAATTAAGTTGAACAAATAGCATACCTTTCAACATGTTCATATTTCTAATTGGATTGTGGTACGCAAGCATCTATGGTGTCTTTTAGGTAGGTATATTCTTCGTCTATTACAACTGTTGTGAGTTACCTAATTTATGATATCTTTTTTTATGGACACATGTAAATGATTGGTCGCTGCAAAGTCTAGTCGATTCATTTCAATGTAAAAAATATTTTCCAATTAATGTTACTAAACATTCTCTACAGGTATGTCATCTTGAGTTTAAATTATTTATAGAGAAGGTATACTACCATGGTTAAAAAAATTGTTGCAGTTGGAAAATTATATTGTGGGTAGTGTTTCAACTTTCTTATGTCATAAATTTTCTATTGACCTACCAATATATTGTTGTTTCTTATCCTATAAAGACATTCTACATGAATCCAAAGTCTTTCAAAATTATTAATTTAGAGTATTGAACTATTTAAGTATTGAGGGGTTTTTGCAGTGCATTATATTAGATATCGTCTTTTGGGATTCAAATACATTAAGTAGTCATTCATCTATGACCATTTCCATGTGAGGTAGTTGTAACTGACTAAGTTCTCATGATTTTTGAATATTCCACTTTAGTTCAATATGATTTCAATGATTGCATTTTCAAATTGGAAGTTGATAGTTTTTCACATTCTCCCACTCTCTAAACTCAACTTGTTGAGCTACTTGATATGTTGTTGAATGTTTTTTTTGTTGTGCTAATTTCAATTTCAGATTTACAAGCAAATGCTTTTCAATTGCTTCTTGTGCGTGTTTCTCTTATGTTGTTCATGATTAGAAACATGTAAATTTTATCAAGTTTTAGGTGAAATACATGAGAAAAATAGAATTAAAAACAAGTGTTGAAAAAAATTAATGAAAAGTATAGCAAACCATCAACATGAACTCTTAACACAGTGTTTCGATGAAGGATTTCACCCGTCCTGGGCTACAGACCAATGGTCTAGCGTCCATGGTCTGGGCCTCTGTATTAGCTCAATGTGGTAAAAGAAATGTTGTTTACAAAGCTATACTGCTCCTTAAACCTTATTCAATGTGTTCAGGATGCTCAAATTAGCTAGGAACACCTTTTTTTTAGCTCAATTTGTTCAAATTTTGCTCTAGATGTGGGCAAAAAATCTTTCCCTAGGAAATGTGTTGCAGTTGTTTAGTACAGGTCCCATGTTCGACCACCCAGCCTGTCACAAAATTTGTTCCACTGAGCACTGAGCTGACCTTTTGGGAGGGAGACGTGGTAACCCCTAGGCTTTCCACTTGTCCCCTCCTCATTCGTCCCCCATTAACCAAATAAATCATGCCACGTCACCATATTTGATAACTAACAAAAATATGACACTTGTCGAGGCCTAATTGGATTATTGACCAATGTTGACCTTGCACAGTCACTTGCCACATCAACAGTACAGACTATTGACTGTGCAATTTTTTTAAAAATTTCTTCTGTTTGGAAAAGTGGACGGAACGTGACATCTTCCTCATACGAACTCGATTTTCAATGAAACGAGTTGCATTCAGATCCTTTTTCCGAGACGGGTGCGGTCATTGAGTTTTTGAGCTAAATATTTAACACCTGATTAACATTCAAGGGTGGTAGCCAAGGATGCGTGGAGCGAAAAAGAGGAGGAAAAATAGCTTAGCACCACCACTAACAATTGCTCACAAATGAGCTTAAACCCAAGCGGTGTACAATTTTGGAGTAGGATCAATGGCATCAAGAGGTAGCATAGCAACAAGGGTGGTGGGCCTTACATTGTTGGGAATCACTGGACATGACTGTTTTATTTTGAGGTCTTACGCTATAGGCCCATGTTTCATTTTAATATTAAATGCTTCAGATAACCATAGTTGCTTCTCCCAACCTTTAGAGGCCAATATCTCTCCCATCATGCTTATTTTCTTCTTTTCTTCAGATCAATGTGTTGGTTTCCTCCACTGAATTATACCTTCAGGTTACAATGCACATATGGCAGAGGATTTTGCTTTTCTTTAGCATGGAATCCAAGAGTTCGATATGAGGTTAGATGATATGAACATCGTAGTGAATATAAGGTTTGGTAACTTGGGATGGAGGAAAGCAAGGAGAAATCATGATGAGAATATTGGTATTAGTGTTATGGTAGACAAGTTGCTTGTAATGGGGTCGAGAATTATAACAAATTTAATCCCCTTCAAATGGCAGTAACCAAATGGAAGAGAGAAAATTAGAAAATGAACATGGATCATCTTGTTCCACTGACATTTGAAATTTCATCTAATGGGTATTTGCAAACCAATCACCATAAAACTAGACCTATTACTCGCTCGCTCATATGGACATCACAACACATGTAGAATAGAAGATTCTTAATTTGCTTAACTTAGAAGTCGTGAGTGTTGAAAATGGTTGTTGTTGATGTCAAAGGTTGTCCAAATGAAAGAGTAAATTATATAGTCAAATAAGATATTATGATACTTTTCCAACGTTATATGGAACTCCCTCTAATTCTATAGGAATGAGGAGATATCAAATATTTTTTTAATATGACCCAACTGATTATGTACTCTACCTTTGAAGGTTAATTTTCTCCAAATACCCAGCTCAAATGGGAGCATAAGATATATGGTTAGAAAGTTGTTTCCAAGACCGTTCCAATCATATATGGCATTCTTTATAAATTCTCAAAGTTGAGGATAAATGAATTTTTTAATACTCACTATATGTTATGCCAACTGAGCAAGTCATCCCAACTAGTGGACAAGTCAACCCTAACCCAAAATCCAAACACAAATAAATAGGTGTGAAAATGAGCTTCTCTAACCACTCGACTCAATAATTTGGTTCTAGTTTTAGTAGATCCAGGGAGAAGGTCTGAGGTTCATACCTCATGAACTAAGAAGAAGTGAAGTGCATCTGTGTTGAATTAGTTCTCTATGGAAGGTTTTTGGCACATATTTGAACGCTTCTTGTCTTTTTGCTTGGGGAAGATATTTTGTATGTTTTATTTATCTTTTTCAAGGATGAATACTTTCTTTTCAAAATCTGAGTTTAAGGGGATGAGTTATGTGGTTTGAAGGACGAGTTTCAGAGGACATGCTTTGATGTTTGAAGGCCATGTTTTAGGGATGAGTTATGTCTTTGAATATCTAGCTTAGGCCTGATTTGAAGTCCATTTTCTAGTGTAGTGATGGTTGAGTTCATGTTGGAGCCAACAATTACTATAAGTTGGTGCTTACAAAGGATTGATGTCTTCACAAGAGAATGCAATAAATTAAATATTGTTTCCCCTCTTAACCCTTGAAGATTAAGGCAAAGAAGTAGTATAGATTCTTATAAATGTTATAATTGACCACAATGCTATCATCTTCTCACTTCTTTCTAACAAATATCAATATTTTACAATCTCAAGAAAATGTTTCCTTGTATTGAACTTTGGCCTCAACTTTGTTAAAGGTATCTAACCTCTCAACCTCAAGAGTAACTTTCTTCCTACTTGTAGTTTTGACCATGATATGGATTACATCTCTTAGACACAAAACCAAGTGAAGAGTTGATTCATTTTAGACGTTATAATAACCTAAGCAACAACCATTTTATACTTGCTTGCTAGGAAGATTAAACATCACAAAGAAAGATGTATACCGTTGTGTCAAATATTTTCCCTCATATTATCAATGGTGTACGAGCTCTCCAACTCAAAATAATGGTTTTGCTACTCCAAATCTCAATAAATCTTTGTATCCCACTTGTAAGATGAGGTAGAAAATAAGGCATAAAATTATTTTGTTTATTTGATCAATTAAATCCCATCCACATTGCAATTGCTTTTTAACAAATTTTACTGTTGAATCTTGACTTTCACATAGTCAATAATGTTATAACTTTCTACATTTAGAGTTATAGTATTTCGAGTGAATTAATTAATTCCCTAACTATTTCTAGAAAATGTCTTCACAAATATCTACTTGTTACCAACTAAAGATACAAAACAAACCTAACCTAAAAAAAATGGTATGATATAGTGTGTTATATATATTATATATATATATATATATATATATATATATATATAGATAGATAGATAGATAGATAGATAGATATGTTGGTATGATGTAGTCAAACAATATGGCAATGAAACAATTCAGAAAACTAAGAGATACCATTTCCTTCTTTATCCGTAGAACTATAAATAAACTGCATTTTGAATACTAGGTTTAAAGGTTGAACATCAACGCCTACAATGACAATTGAGTACCACACTAGTTTGCATGAATATTAAATAGGAACATGCAATCAAGTTAATTCAATCTGATTTTAATTTAAGCATGCGTAATGTTCATGGTGAAATGCATACTTTGATAAAATTATTAAGAACATACCTAAGATCAAATTAAAAAGTGGGTATGAAAAAAAACATAAGTTTCAAGAAGCCATATCAAAATGGGATGTTGACAATAGTAGCCAGGCAAAAGACGAAAAGCTCGCCTGCTAAAAAATGTTCAAGTCTTCTACAGTGCTACATTTTGTTAGGAAATTAAGCACAAAAAAATGTTTTTCACTGGGCTAACTATAACAATGGAAGAGTAGAAGAAATGTAAATGCTAAATAATAATTCATAGAAATATATATGTGACTTGCTATTGACATAAATTGGTTTAAAAGATTCCCATCTAGCAAGCCCCTCATACATTGTTAGATCTCAAACCAACTACATTAGGGTTGAGTTGACACAAATTGGTTTAAAAAATTCACTTCCACCCAAGCCCCTTATATGTGGTTAGATCTCAAATCCAACTACATTAGGATTGATAAACAATGTTTAGTTACATTTCTAAAAGCCCTTAATAAGTTTATTTCCTAGAAAAGTAAAATGGACAAAAATCTTACTCCAGTAATAAATAGAAAATTTTTATGCAAAACAAATTAATTATGAGTTTTAATACAAATTTAATTATGAGTTTTGAGATGTTCATGATTTTTTTTTTGGCTTGGCTATGTGAAATATATCATGAGTTGTGTGTTTTGATGTTCATTTGAGTTTGCTAGCCATTTCATTTATATGGCTACACTAATTCCTATATTCTTATATATCAAGGAGGACGCCCCTCATTGTAAATATTCGTATACACAAATTTTTCTACTTGCCCTTTTTAAAACTTATTAAAAAGAGGTTTTCAAATTTGTTAAGACACTTACCCTAAATACATATTACTTTGCAATTTTAAATAAAAAATAATATTAATATTCAATAAATTTCATATAACAACTATTAAATAAAATAAAAAATAAATAACATAATATATCCATCAAACTCTTGGATCTCAAAGCTTTTCAACACCCTACTACAAACATCTACAAAAGTAAATAAAAATTTAAAATAAAAATTAAATGAACACTAGATTATAAACTGCAAATAAATAAATAAATAAAAGAAAAACATATATGGAAGCCCTGTGGGCAAGATGTGCGTTTGATATTTCCCTTCAAAAAAAAATGGTAACAAAAGCATGAGCCCATTGGACAGAAAAAGCATGAACCCGTCAACAAAAGCATCAGTGACGGAAAAAGCATAAAATGGCATCAAAAAACATTTACGTGACATCTTTTTCAAAAATAGGAGGCACAAGAATAGAAATTTAAAAAAAGAAAAAGCATCAACCCATCCTTTTCCAAAAAAGAGAAAAGCGCGAGAATTGAAATTTCAAAAAAACCAAAACATAATGAACTTATCAATTCCATAGCAAGTAGAGGCGAGAATGAGTTCGGAATATATATATATATACCTATATCTTCCTCCTTGTGTCGGTGTGGTTTGAGTTTAGGGTCTTCAGTTTAGGGTCTGTCTGTGTCGATGTCTGGGTCGAGCTTATCTTAGGGTCCAGTCTGGGATAATGAGAGAGGAGGAGGCGGCTGTGAAGATAAGGGTAGGGCAGGTGATTTGAGTTGTTTAACAGTTTTTTGGGTTGATAGAGATAAATTGTCTCTCAAAATTGTTATGGATCGAATTCAATTTTATTTAATATCATTTTAGTGTTTATTAGGTTAATCTTTGCTCTCGTGCAAGAGCTAATTCCATTTCATAACCATTTGTTATCAATTATCTCTCAGAATCTTAAAGCCAGCCTCCCGAACCAGGCAAGATCGTTTGGATAATATTAACAATAGAAGGATCACATAGAAGGCTTTCATGGAAGCTATAGAGTTCGACCTGTTCATCAAGCATGAGATCAAGCACTTGTTTCTAATCAAGCCTACTTTTCAAAAGTATACTGAGGTAGATGAGAGTTAGAGGATGTTAATAAAGTTTTTTATCCCAAGTGTATGGCATTGGGATGAATTATGTGAATTGATGGAGTAAAACAAATTCACCTCTAGTCTTAAAGAAAGCTATGGATATTGAGACAATTACAAAAATTGAGGTATGTGATTTGACATAGAAGGTTTACCTTGCTTAGAAATAGAGAATTGATGCTCAGAAGACAGTGGTAGTTATTTATTTACAAAAACATGTTGTTTCATCACCAGATTTAAGAACATATTCAGGACAAGTTTCTACACATTTTGGCGAGCCTACATCCTTGTTGAAAGGTGAATAAGAAATACATAAGCTCTTTACTTCCTTGAAAATAAATCGTCAGATCAGGCAAAGGATCACAAAGTTAATATTTTGAAGTTGGAGGCACATTTGAGGTTAACAAAATATTCAATTCAACAGTTGGAATCTTAGATAGAGGTAGACTATGATGCTTTAAAGGAAGCAGATCATTCCTTAAAGTGGATTCTCAAAGAAAATAAAATTCTAATTGATTCCCATGAAGAAGCAAGTTTGAGAAATGGATTCTTTGATACTGGAGCTTTAATATTCTAATTTTGTAGTTAAAATCTAAGAGGAAGAATTGTAGAGTAATAGGGAGGGTCTTCAAGATCTAATTACTATACTAGCTAAATTGGAAGGAAGAAATATTTGTGATGAGAAAATGGAAGAACAACTTGAACCTGATCATTGCTCTTTCACTCTACTAGTTTTGGCCAAGTTAAATGATATCCATGCATTTGTTTGGGAGGTGGACTCTTCATTGGGCACTCTGCAAGATTCACAAAATGAAGAATTGAGGGAATTTGATACATAAATGTTAGAAATACTAATTGTACGGTGTAGTACAACAAACTAATGATGATTTTCCCTTTGCATTGAAATCATAACCTAGACTTCATACACACTTCTTATAAGCGTGTTGCTCTTGCATGAAGACTTTAGAAGCCAATTAATATAATAAAGATCAACAAATGATTATATTGGAAATAGAATTTCAAGTGTATAAGTTGAAAAGGGGCTGATATTTTTGAAGACATGCACAAACTTGACCACTATGTTTGCCATGATGTCAATTCATTATGTTAAGACTTTAATATTTGGTGAAAGTGGTCATGAACATCAAAGAATCAATCCATGATTCTAACTTCTTCTTTTTTAAGTACATTATTGATACCCTCCCCAACTATCATTTCCAAGGGTCAAAATTGATATATTTGAATATTTGTTAAGAAAATAGTTAACCAGGATTGTTTTATACAATTGTTTACTTATATTTGTGGGACTAAGAATATGATATTAATAAAAATTCACAAGTTAGGGTTGGTTATGGGTTATTTATATATCCCTATAATAGTTTAGTTAATGTGATTGAAGTGATAGAATCAGGGACACAAATAAGAATGTATATTTGGTCAATCAGATTCAAGTTATTCGAATTGGAGACCAGGTATTATGACTCTAATAAAGGATCATATCCAAATTGGAAATTGCAAGCTTTAAGACTAAACTTATAAATTACTAGTGAAACCATGTCAAGCTAGTGCAAGCTCATATATGAATATCAAAATAAAAGAGTAACAACAATAATGGAGTACCTCCAATGTTTTACTTTGAGTTTGTCAAGCCAATCTATTGGGTGGTAAAAGCATTATTTTGTATTTTTCAGATTCATCATTACTAGGTCTATTGTCATGATTTGTGGCATTATTCCTGTAAGGCAGAGAATAATGCTAATCATGGGACTAGTAAAATGAGATTCATTGTTATTGGGTCATAGTAAAGGGCATGACCTAATTACTTAATGTCTAATTTGCAAATATTTCATCAATACATTTTAGTGGTTTTTCGATAAAACCTTGATGCTCGAGGATTCACAGTACAACTTCAAAATTAAATCTAAGATATGTTTCAGTACAACATCAAACTTAAATATCATATATGTTTAGTAATTGTAAGTCCTAGAATATGTCCCAATGAGGTACTATCGATGACTGAATAAAACCTTTGGGAATACCTTCAGGATGGCTTGAAATCTCTACTAGTCAAATCTAGGTTGAAGGTGTGAGAGATAAGAAATATGGGTGAATAATTTTGTAGACTCATCAGATCTATTGGGAGGGTTGCTGCCAATCAAGATGCATTTAGCGAACAAACTGTGAATGAATTGTTTAAGTGGAGGGAGCACCAAATTGATTTCTCACAAATATTTGGAGTAATGGGATGGATGTGAATGTTAGGAGGATAGTCTATAGACCAAACTTACCCGACAATCAAATTTATGGAGACCTATATGGAAAAATAAAGAGATTCCATTGTGCGCTAAATGAATATATGATCAGCGGGCAATACTACGCCTTTGTCTTTAATTATGTGATTTAAGAAGACAACTCTAGAAAGAGATCTCAAGAACATTGGAATGATTGTGAAAAATGCCGAGAGTTGGTTACAAGCATATATGGTCACAAAACTAAAGTCACTTTGTAATTTAAGATTAATTTTGAAAGGTGTTCATCTACAAGATTTAGGGAGTGAGTCACCTAGTTTCAAACTAATTGAAGTTTCTACATATTTATTGTAATGGAAAATACTAAACACCATGACGTAAGCTAATGATTGGCTCATTATCTTTGCATCTAGCTCATTGGATGAGGTTAAAGTGAGTTACTTTATTATCAAATTATCCTTTTTTAAAGGGTAGAAAATGGAATTTTCTAAAATGAAAGATGGGCAAAGATATGTAACTCTTGTCTGTGCATATTGTCATTGTCATATATGTTATCCTGTTAATGATTTCTACTTTGACGTCTGGGTATTTCATTTTACATAACACCGAGAAAAAGATTTTCCAAGTGAGGTTGCATAGTTTAAATCCTCTTTTTCACCTGAGAATTCCACCATTTGTGTACGACCTCAAAAACATAGAGAGGAGAGGTGGTTGATGGAGGGTTTTGTAATTATTCTTACTTTATTTTGTACTTGTCACAACTCATCAACTAGGCAGAGAAATCAATATTGATAAAGGGATTTTGTAATTCTTTCTACATGCTTTTGAACTTGTGATAACTGATTAATTGGACAAATCTATAAATACTAATACTAGTGAATCTCCCTCATGCGTAAGTTAATAGTACAACAAAGATGTTTCCATGAGTTATTAATACAAATTTCACATAGAAATAGAGCCTAACCCCCATGTGTAAGGATGAACATAACTTATCATGGTGATTATCAAATCATGCATGTTCGTTAACCTTATTGACTATCCATTATGTTTTTCCCTATTATGAACATCATTAACCATCCATTATTGGGTCTAACATGATAAATACAACACATAAGGCACTTCTAGGTCATATAACACAAAGAACTATAAAGAAGGGATTATATCAAGGAGACACTAAACTAACACTACATGCGAGTTAAAATAAACTGAAGTTGTACTACTGGCATGGGCAACCTACAACTAATAAACCTAAGCTTCCGCAAGAAAGGGATGATGTCAAGGAAACATAGTACCTATTGAATACCCACTGTTCACAACGAGTTGATAAAGGTTATATACAACATCATATAATTATGAAAATGAAAACCTTATCCTCTTTTAGGTCCACTATTCATAGTGATTCAGTTGAGGGCCCTTACCTAGATTTCTATGCTCGCATCCTAAGTAGTCTGGTTTGGCCTTCCTTAGAACCGATCATTGGAAATGCCAAAATGTGAGAGCAACAACTTTTCGAAAAGAAAGTTTTCCTCATCTAACATCTTATGGTAGTTAGTTTAGGTAATGGGCTAAATCCAAGGTTGCCTCTTAGTAGGAGAATAGGCACTTATAATGCACATTTGAAGCACTATTTCAGACTAATCAATCCTAATCCGTCAGTATCGAGAAAAGGAGGGAAGATCTAAGAAGTTGGATTGGATTAGAGACAACCTCTTTGTCTTCTCCCTATGAGAATAAAGGTGGCAATGAAGGGTAAACACATACAATCAAAAAGGGGCTTTTCGTGCACTTTCGAATAATAATAGCATTGAAACCCTTGGACCTACTAGTGTTCACTTACATAGAAGCATGACAAAGGGTATGACTATTTCATATAGAACTAAAATAGTAATTTCATGATAAAAGGGAGGTGAAGCCCTCCAAGGTAAGTCTTTTGGCCCAGAATTGTACCTAAAGAACCTACACATGAAGAGGAGATTAATCAATAGCAAAACCCTCAATCTAAAGTTAAGATTAAAAAAATTCAGAGGAAAAAATCCCAAGCAACACGAAACAGATATTAGAATACTCCTAGAAACATTGAGTTTGTCCATATCAAAGCTTATCCTGAAATATTTCCAAAACGAAATAGGCCAAGAGTCCAAATTAATTTAGGATTTGTGTGTTCATGTGGGTTGTTGTGATAACACTAGTCCAAGCAACATGCATTTGAATGAGCTTCCTCAAAGGTTCCACCTTAAATTCCACTCCTCAAAGATTCCACCTTCAATTCAAATTCAAATTCAAATTCAAGCACATTCCAAATTTGTGTGAACATTCCAAATTTGCACCGACGTGGATGTATGTGAAAGAATTTCTCAAAAAAGATCTTTTACCCAGGTGCCTTGCACGAGAATTTCAATAAAAGAATCTCAAGATTTTTTTTTGTTATAAACGTTGATCCGCTCCATTAACGGATAACAGCTTTTTTGAAATACACGAGGGATTTCAAGAAAAGAATCTCAAGATTTTTTTTTGTTATAAACGTTGATCCGCTCCATTAACGGATAACAGCTTTTTTGAAATACACGAGGGATGGCCTGGGTGGCTTCAAACGAATAGTTAGTAGTTCTTTTGTATTTCAATGTTTGTGTGACTGTGACTCTCTGTTGGTTCCTCTCTCAATTGCCTCTGTGTTGTGTGTCTGTACCTTGTTTAGGGATTGCCAAATTGTCGGGTTTATTGGGGGTCGATTATTTGATTCAGTTGTGCAGTGTAGTGTATCTTCTTTAAGGTTTCGTTCTTTGTTTGCCTCACTCTTCTCCTAATGTTTTTTCTGTATTGGGTATCAAGATTGAACATTCTAATTTCCTCTTTTAAAAGTGTCGATGATGCACAGATCTGTTGCGCTAGAGAGATTCGGAAATCCTGCAGTTACATACGATCGACTCAAGAAGGTTCGGCTGGGGAATTTCAGGTACTTTCGATTTCGGGAAAATAATAATAATAACTACGGCCGTGAGTGATTTCTGATAGTATTGGGCGTACTTTTTGGTTTTGATGAGTGATTTCTGATAGATTCGATTCCATTCGATGTATTCGATGTTTCTGAATAGACCATTAAATTAAATTAGAGTAGCTTTTGGTATACTTATGAATTTGTTTGACATAATAACGAAATTTTCTTGTGAGTCCTCAACTTTTTAAGGGTAATTTGTGAAGACATGTTTATATTATGTTAAATTTTGATAATAAATTTGTCACGGTATTTATTCTTCATTTAGTTTTCAAAGGTCTCACAGATCGGACATCCCATCCGACCTTCGCTCCGATATCACTTACTTTCATATGCGGAAATTTACTGTTCAGTTTGCCCTTTTGGAAAGTTTTTGGTCACCCTCACTCTTTTTCCCAATCATATGATCTCTGAATGATCTATGAATGCATGCATGCAGGAGATATTTTATTATTTCTTTATATTATATAGTTAGTTATTATATAATTATTATTTAAATGTGTTGTGTTGAGGGATTTACTGGTTGGCCAAATTAATATTGATATGCGACGATTGAATTCCCTGTATTCTGCTACTTTCTCCATTGGTTCCTCTGCTGCGTATAAACTATGTCCCTGTTTGCCGTAGAAATGGGCTGGCGCCAGATGTATGAATTCCGTTTACCCGAAACAACCAGTAGCGACAAATAGGTATAAATTAGTTTGGCCCAGATCAATATGTATGATTTTGATTACCGGAAACCGCTCATAGAGCTAAGTACCATTATGTTGACCGTGAGCACGAGCACTAATAGAAATAAGTATCACAAATAGAAATAATGTCTGATGAACCCTGAGCACATATTCATGATGGTTTTCGCAAGATGAATGAGAGATGATGAAATTAGTAGTCACCGTCCTTTCCTTTCCTCGCCTTCCTTTAGCAATAAAAGTTACGAAGTAGTTGCTTCTCACGGTCATCATCGAGTGCCTCTTCCTGGGAAGACTTTCAATAGCGTGGAATTCTCGACCTCCAATAGTTTAGAATTCTGGTTTTATTCCACTTATTTTTAGGGAACACTTCCCATGTTTTAGAATTCTCGTTTTACTCTACTCCACTTATTTTTAAGGGAATTCTGGTCGAGTGCCTCTTCTTGGGGAAGACTTTCAATAGCGTGGAATTCTCGACTTCCAATAGTTTAGAATTCTGGTTTTACTTCACTTATTTTTAGGGAACGCTTCCAATGTTTTAGAATTTTCGTTTTACTTTACTTATTTTTAAGGGAATTCTCATTTTACTTTACTTATTTATAGGGAAGACTTCCAATAGGGTAGATTAAATATTTAATTTATTCAATAAAAATTTATATT
>APFE031512669.1:0-78605 GCA_000404065.3 Pinus taeda
TGGATTCAGCACCCTGAAAAGCCCCTGGGACGCTTTGATTGTGCAGAAACTAGTTATCAAACTTCCAATTCCAAGAAATTGCTGCCGGATTTTAACCGGAAAAAGCCACGGAAAAGGCTTTCAAAAAGTCTCATTATAGACAACTGCATTTCTTACCCCATAGCAAAGTTAATGCTATGGAGTTACCCCTCTGACAGCCTCACAGAGCATCATCGACCATACATCATCGGACCATGCATCGTAAAATTTATCTGTCTCAGGCATCCCTCTCCCGCTGCCCATCGAAACCCCCGGCGACCCTGCCCGTAGCCACCCGCAGCCTCCCTCCAGTTTGAGGACTTAATGAGGTTCACCGTAACTATGGATGGGCATCTACGAATTTTATGCCGCCTCTGTCTCGGTCTTGATGGCCGCTGCCGCTGGCGGCACCACCACCACCAAAGATTTGGAGTGTTAGGATTCAATATATACAACGTACTCATTTAATAGCAGACGAATTTGAATTTGAATTTTGAGTTCATATACAACGTACTCATTTAATAGCAGACGAATTTGAATTTGAATTTTGAGTTCGAATTTAAAATACCGCCCAAACAAAATTCAAATTTCTATAACCATAACCGGTCAGTCGATGTTCTTTCTTCAATTGCTATGGTGATGCCGGGAGGGTGCAGCTCAAGGCCGCTAGTCCCGCCCTCTGTACCAGTTTGGTATGAAAGTCATGGAAGAGGCCACAGATCGCTTTGTTTATGATTCTACACCAACGAAGATCAAGAAAGAAGTCGCTTATCGGTCAAGAAACGCGAGCCATAAACAATTTCGAGTGAGATCAATTTCAAATGAGATCGGAAGATAGAAAGAAGATGGGTAGCGATATGGTTGAAGAGATTATAAGTGGGAAAATGGCAACGTTGCCACTCACGCTTAGGGCCGTTGACATGAGCTTCACTGGTTTATTCTCCACTTTACCAACTCATGGTGAATTGAGGCCGTCTCTGTGTTATTTCATTCTTTCCCCGAAGGACATTTTTTTTATTCATTCTTTAGCTACGAACTTGTTTGCTCCATACTTTGGCTCTGAAGAAGGCTCCGCTCATTTTGCCGCAATTCATAAAATCTTAGGAGTTAGCAATGCATTCAAGCTTTTACTCCATATTCCCATGAAAGAAAGCTGCCAGGCAGTTGTCAACATATCGTATGAGGCAGAGGCACGACTCCAACATCCAGTCTATGGCTTTGTTGCGCACATTTACGCCTTGCACCTTCTTGAGAACGTTTATACAATGTGTATATGTCGATAGCCTCTGCAGATGCATTTTGTGTTCCTTATATTTGCAGAAATTTTCTTGTTCTTTATATTTGCAGAAATTTTCTTGTTCTTTATAGTTTCAGAAATCGGTTCTGCAGGTGTCTCTGGACTCAAGATATGTCATGAATGTATTACAGGTTGCTTGTCTGCAGGCGGAGCTGGAATTCATGCAAGCACAGCTGGCGAGACGCTGTTCATCTGGATCAGCATCGGCCTCCGCGATTTATCAGGTCATGTTTGCTTCATCATACAGTCAACGTCCACATCAGGTCCCTGCACCATCCCATATGATCCGCCAGCCATATAACCATCGAGTCCTCGGTGTGAAGGGGGAGAACGCCTGCGTTTCGCTAAATTCAATCGACTGCTATTTTTTCGTGTCTCCCAGAGACAATTTGTAGCCACAAATGAAGGTCCTCCAAAGATGCAGAAATCTTGACAAAACTGTAGTAGATAGCGAAGACCTGGAGGATCAGGCTGGTGCTATTCTTCTGACAGGTTAAGCTTTTCAAAATTTAGCAAACAATAATAACTTCATTGGCCCCCGCCTGCCAAATTGTGTCAAGATACATCTGGATTTGCTTTGATTCAACTTTTTTATGGTAAAGGAACTACGAAGAGTGCCAATCTGGCGACGAATCTGGAGGAAGATACTTTGACTGTAGGTGGTTTTGTAAAAGGAATATGGATAGATGGCCATGAATTTAGAGGAATACTTTAACCAATCGTGTAGAGGAGCGGGAGATGGAATTCCGCATTATGTTTATGTTGTAATATATTTTAACCAGATTAATATGTTGGTCTCTATCGTCTTTGATAGTTATTTATTCCTCTATTTCAATGACATTCCGAGGGACATCCTTGGCTCTTTGTGCTCATTGAAATGAAATTATTGCACTAGTTTGACTGTTACAAGTTTTTGCATATTTTTCAATTAAATTTTGCTTATTACAAGTTTAAGTTTAAGTTTTATTTATTTATTTTTTTAATTTTTTTTTCATATTTTTCAATTAAATTTGTAATTCAAATAATTTCTTTGGATACCATTTACATAACACTTTAAAAAATATTATAGAAATTTTGATTTAGAATATAATTTAAAAAAAATAAGAAAGGGACAATTACAAAGAAGTCAAGTCATAGTGTTTGAATTATAAATGATGATTATTAATTAATGTTATAAAAGGTGTATTTTATATTATTTTTAAAAAACAAAATGTATTTTATATCATAAATTATAAATTAAATTAATTTAAATTAGGTTTAGAAGTATTTTTTAACTTATGTTGTAATGTAATGTTTAACATTTTAATTAAGTCAAATTAAATAAAATAAAAATAAAGAAAAATTAAATCATAAAAATTAATATAATGTAAAGATTTTAACTAGGTCAAAATAAATAGTGGAAATTATGACTTATCATGAAAAAGAAATAGATAAATTCAAAATAACTAAAAATTGAACATTTAAAAAAATATATATTAATAACAAATAGCAAAGATTAGAATGAATTCTCATGAACTCCATACTGAAACAGGCCGTTGGGCAGTTCCTAAAATGCCATGGATGGAAAGGATCTGCCATATTTGTGAGAATAGCGAGGATGAAAACCACTTCCTCTTAGAGTGCCCTGCATACAACCACATTAGATCTCAATTTCACAACCTTTGTTACAATACTGATCTTCCTAGCCTTTTACAATGCCAAAATTATAGTGAACTCGGGAGGCTTCTCTCCAAGCTTTTTGAGCATAGGAATAAAATATTAAATCAAAATAAATAATTTGTCTTTTTAGGTCCGATAGATCATTATTTGGTCTTAGCGGACGTTAACCATCATCATCATCATAATTATATAACACTCTCAAGGTAACATATAATTATATAACCATCATCATCATCATAATTATATAACACTCTCAAGGTAACATATAATTATATAACACTCTCAAAGTTCCCGGAAAATTAATTAAGAGCACCAAAAGAAAATTTAGAAGTTTAAAACATGAAGAAAAACACTTAAAAGTCATAACAAATGGAATGCAAGATTGAAAACTAGATTAAATGAAAAATATACATTAAATAATACTTCATTATTTATGATGGTTTAAACATTTTTTAAAGAAATTATCATTAATATTTTTCATATTAACTATAACATAATAATTAAATTATAAATAAAGGTTTCTTATTTAAAAACATATATTTCATTCAAATTTAATAATATATAATAATTACAATTAAATATAATTTTTAAATAATTAAAAAATAAAATAATTTTCATTTTTATGGTGTGAGATATTAAACATTTTTCTATTTTGTTTTATAAAATAAAAAAAATTAATTTTTTTATTTTTTAAAATTAATATTTTAGTTTAATAATTATTATTAGTTTTTGTCAAGACAAATTAGAATAATTATCTTTAGAATTGACCAATACAAATTACAATGTTTAATTTTAAAAGATAAATATCTATTTTTAATAATATTTAGTCTTATTATTGAACAATGCAAATTATAATATTTTATTTTCAAAAATAAATATTTATTTTTCAATATTATTAAAAAAACCAAAATTTCACCAAGAAAATAATGGAACCTTCCGCATCATTTTGAAAAAATCTAGCAAGAATTTTTGGAAATCAAGATTATAATTGTCAAGCTTCGGGATTATGAGCTCCTCTTGGTAGATATGGAGTTAAGATGGACTAGCTAGTAAAATATATAGATGTGTGTATTACCAGAAGTATATATATAAAATATATAGATGCATGTATTGCCAAAAGTGTGTGTATATATATATATATAGATAAGGGTTGGCTCAAGTGGTTTAACAAAACCATGGCTTGTCAAAACTAGATCCCAAAAACTCCTAAGAGTAAATTGACTATTTTACCTCAATTTTATTTTAAATATTAATTTTTATGTAATTTGACAAGTCAAAATGCTTATTTTTCCCAATTAGATGGAAAAGCTCCTCTTAACACAATAAACTTTAATAGTTTTTTGTTCAATACCAACTAATGAACGTTTTATTTTAATTTTTAATTTTATTAATAAATTATGAGCATAAATAATTATTCATTACTTTTCATATTACAAACTACAAAGGATCAAGATCAAAATAAATGGTTGTCATAATTTAAATATCAATATATTTAAATATTACTTCCCTTTGGACTTACCATGGTATAAATTTATATTTGCTTTCAATCCATTTTTTTTTTCCATTTTATAATAGACTTATATTTTCTTTAAAGTAAATCTAATATTGTTAGTGTTATTAGTGACATATAATAATATTTTTTTTCCAATTCTAATAGTAAGTAACTTTATATTTACTTTAAAGTTAACATATTTTTTTTAATTTCACTTTTATTTTATTTTTTGTTTTTTTAATGCACTTTATTTTTTAAAACTTAAATTTATACTATTTCAAGTTATTGAGCCGAGAGGCCCATTGTACACTCCAATCTGAGGGGATGTGTAAGTTTGTTCTCAGTCTCTCCAATCGAATTGACACATTCTCTAAATAGAAAAATAATGTGGTCTATTATAATAATAATAATAATAATAATATGCTTAAAAAAATTGTGAGTAAGTGTTTAAATATTATACTTTTCAAAAATATTTCAATAGGAGATTTAATAGATCTATGTTAACTAATTTGGGTTGATAAAATGTCTCTTTGTATATGTTATGTAAAATATTTTAATGTCAATTATGTATACATTGTATATCATTTAAAACAAATTATATATATATATCATGAACAAATAGGTTCTTTTGGTTAAAATGTTTATTTGGTCCTATTCAAAAATACAATTTAAACAATGAAAAATTATACATTATATTTTTCACTCTAAGGAAGTTTACATGTGAAGAAATTTGATCCCTCTAGGCTCATGTTAAATTTGTACTTAAGATGGATCGATGGATCTATGATGGTTTAACAACACTTGCCAAGTAGTTATGTGCCAGCTACTCTGGATTCTTTGCCACTTTTTTAGGTACAGGACTTGGGCCACTAGCCAAAACTCCATGAAACTTTCAAAAATTGAAAGTAACATAAAAAAAACCATACAAATGTAAATAATTGAACAAGGACTTGACTAGACCCCTACTAGCCATGACATACATTTTGTTAAACATGTCACAAATATGCATTCTACAGTTTAAAACAACAAATTTGAGCATAGGGGTCTCACACTTATCTAAGAATCACTAAGAAGCATTGATGCCTCATCACAACAAATTGATTACCATCTATTAAGCCATATATTCATTATTCATTCATTAATTAATCAAAACATTATGATAGCCATACATTCTCATTGTCATAAAACTCACTCATAACCAACATATAACCAATAGAAATATCAAGGATATAACAACCATATAAACCACATATAACAAGTATATTTACCCATAAAATACCAACGAGAAGGATCCCTTATTGATCATTGCATAGGTCGACTAGGAATGAGACTTCCACGAACCACCTAACCATAGATTGAGGTGAACCGAAGCTTTCTTTCAGCCAATCACCCTTGTGTCATCTTCCAAGCATGAACGTGGGATCTCATAAAACAAAACAATCAAAAGAAAACCAGGGCTTCCATAGGCCAAACCACATAAAACCTCAATCAATGATCCCACCTCATAGTCGAACATCACTCACCATCACCAGATTTGTCTCCACCCAAGTTGTCTAAGGCTCCAAAGTGTCTATTCCATCCAGGGCTTCCAGGACTAGTAACTCAACCCACAGTTGTCACTGGGCTTCCAGAGCGTTTGTCCAACCAGGGCTTCAAGGACTAGTAACTCAACCTACTAAGGGCTTCTAGAGCATTTTTGAAACAAAGGCTTCCAGCACTAGTAAGTCAACCCAAGTTGTTACAAGACTTCAAGAGTGTTTGTCTAACCAAGGCTTTCAAGAACCAATAACTCAAACCACAACACCATGGCTATCCAGATATGGAAATGCTAGGAAAAACCACTATCAATCTAGGCAATCCTCCATGTCAAAGACATTCATGACCAAATAACCACATGCATATGCCATGCATGCCAAAAGTAGTGAGGAAATCATATGTGTAACTCGGTATCTGCAGGAAAAACCTGTTGTAGTTGTTGATCTCGATGTCCTCTTGTGCTTTCCTTCTTTTCCTTTGCCTTCTTACTCCAAATCCCAAGTATGCTACACTCCTCCAAGAGTTCTCCAAGAAAAGCTCTAAGTGTCTAAGAGTATGAGAGAGAGAGAGATAGAAAATGAGAGCTCCAAAACAGAACTGATGAAAAGCCATGAACTGATCCTCGGAAGCTTTTTTACTAATGAGGCATCTATTTTCATCAATTTTTCATTATTTTCCTTCATTTTTCTCCTCACATGGAACCTGTGACCTTTCACCTCCCTTTTCTTGTATTTTCCTTTATTTCCATAAATAAAATGCCAATTGATGTCACTTTGCCTTTGCCAATTTCCATAGCCATTAATAAAAAAAATGAACACCCACTAGGACATTTTACCCACATTCAACTTGGAATACATGTCCCATGACCAAGGTCTTATTTTACCTTTATTAAATTTTACATGGATTTTTGACTAGGGTTGTTACAATATTATTTTGATGATTTATGTTTTGATCAAAGGTTTTTAATTTGACAGACGAAGTGGATCCAATAGAACACTATTGAACGTAATGATACAATCAACTCATATTTTTTCCATAGAATATCCAATGTTGGATAAGAATTTGATTTGAGAATGATTTTATAGTTAATTTGTGTGTGTGTCTTTGAGATTTTTCATGCATATATAGTACATGGTGCCTCACAAATATACTAACTTGGATTAACAATAAACGTACCAAATTACTATTGTATAATTTTCTTGGAATTTTGTTCATTTGTCACATTGTCCTGGCATACCACTGTTTCCACCTTGTTTGGCTTACCTCACATGCACTTTCGCCATTTTCTTCACTTTCCTTCACTGCTTCTAGGATGAGCACTGAAGGAAACCACTTCCTTTGACGACATCACATATGAGACTAGATCTTCATGGCATATAGGAGAGGAGCCATTTGCTTAAGAGATAGTTAGGGAGAAACCATTATGAGTGGAATTAGAAATAAAATATGCATTAATAGCAACATCTCTAATCGAGACTTTTGTAGCTGTGTTCACAGTAGGACCATTAAATGCATTTCTTTCCTTAGTATAGCCAAAATCCTAAGGTCCATAATGAGGACTAGTGTCATAATCAATGAGCTCAGAATTTGAATCCACCATCAAAACATGCTACAATTTTTAGGACAGCAAAAGGCATCGAGAAAATGAATGACACACCCTCTCTAAGTTTCACTAACCACCTACTCACGTGAGAACTACCCCTAAAAAAAACCTTCTTAAAAAGAAGCGAGCTTAAACCATAGAAGAAAAACCAAACATATGCTTTTGTGGTCCTTTAATCATGTTATATACATCAATGCATGATTGTTTACATTTATAAAAATAAATTGTATTAATATAATATTTATTATTGCGTTGAGCGGTACTCTACAACTTATAATAGGGCAAGTGTTGTTAAACCATCATAGATCCATCGATCCATCTTAAGTACAAATTTAACATGAGCCTAGAGGGATCAAATTCCTTCACATGTAAACTTCCTTAGAGTGAAAAATATAATGTATAATTTTTCATTGTTTAAATCGTATTTTTGAATAGGACCAAATAAACATTTTAACCAAAAGAACCTATTTGTTCATGAATATAATATATATATATATTATTTATAATTATTATATATATTATATATATATATATAATTTTTAAATGTATACAAGTACATATTGACATTAAAATATTTTACATAACATTAAAAGAGACATTATAAAATGCAAATTAGTTACATAGATCTATTAATCTCTATTGAAATATTTTGAAAAGTATAAATTTAAACATACTCACAATTTTTTAAAGCATATTATTATTATTATATTATTAAAATAGACCACATTATTTTTCTATTTAGAGAATGTGTCAATTCGATTGGAGAGACTACGAACAAACTTACACATCCCCTCAGATTGGAGTGTACAATGGGCCTCTCTGCTCAATAACTTGAAATAGTATAAATTTAAGTTTTAAAAAATAAAGTGCATTAAAAAAATAAAAAATAAAATAAAAGTGAAATTAAAAAAAAAATGTTAACTTTAAAGTAAATATAAATTTACTTACTATTAGAATTGAAAAAAAAATATTATTATATGTCACTAATAACACTAACCATATTAGATTTACTTTAAAGAAAATATAAGTCTATTATAAAATGGAAAAAAAAAAATGGATTGAAAGCAAATATAAATTTATACCATGGTAAGTCCAAAGGGAAGTAATATTTAAATATATTGATATTTAAATTATGACAACCATTTACTTTGATCTTGATCCTTTGTAGTTTGTAATAAGAAAAGTAATGAATAATTATTTATGCTCATAATTTATTAATAAAATTAAAAATTAAAATAAAACGTTCATTAGTTGGTATTGAACAAAAAAATATTAAAGTTTATTGTGTTAAGAGGAGCTTTTCCATGTAATTGGGAAAAATAAGCATTTTGACTTGTCAAATTACATAGAAATTAATATTTAAAATAAAATTGAGGTAAAATAGTCAATTTACTCTTAGGAGTTTTTGGGATCTAGGTTTGACAAGCCATGGTTTTGTTAAACCACTTGAGCCAACCCTTATATATATATATAGACACACACACACTTTTGGCAATACATGCATCTATATATTTTATATATATACTTTTGGTAATACACACATCTATATATTTTACTAGCTAGTCCATCTTAACTCCATATCTACCAAGAGGAGCTCATAATCCCGAAGCTTGACAATTATAATCTTGATTTCCAAAAATTCTTGCTAGATTTTTTCAAAATGATGCGGAAGGTTCCATTATTTTCTTGGTGAAATTTTGGTTTTTTTAATAATATTGAAAAATAAATATTTATTTTTGAAAATAAAATATTATAATTTGCATTGTTCAATAATAAGACTAAATATTATTAAAAATAGATATTTATCTTTTAAAATTAAACATTGTAATTTGTATTGGTCAATTCTAAAGATAATTATTCTAATTTGTCTTGACAAAAACTAATAATAATTATTAAACTAAATTATTATTTTAAAAATAAAAAATAAATATTTTATTTAATAAAACAAATAGAAATGCATAATATTAACACAATATAAATAAATATATTTATTTTATTATTAAAAAATAAAATAATAATTAAGTTATTATATTATAAATATATTAAAATATATTGAATTTTAAATAAAAAAACCTTAATTAAATTTTTTTAATTATTATGTTATAGTTAATATGAAAAATATTAATGATAATTTCTTTAAAAAATGTTTAAACCATCATAAATATCATAAATAATGAAGTATTATTTAATGTATATTTTTCATTTAATCCAGTTTTCAATCTTGCATTCCATTTGTTATGACTTTTGAGTGTTTTTCTCCATGTTTTAAACTTCTAAATTTTCTTTTGGTGCTCTTAATTAATTTTCCGGGAACCTTGAGAGTGTTATATAATTATATGTTACCTTGAGAGTGTTATATAATTATATGTTATTAATGGAGATTTTGTTATTAATATATATTTTTTTAAATGTTCAATTTTTAGTTATTTTGAATTTATCTATTTCTTTTTCATGATAAGTCATAATTTCCACTATTTATTTTGACCTAGTTAAAATCTTTACATTATATTAATTTTTATGATTTAATTTTTCTTTTATTTTTATTTTATTTAATTTGACTTAATTAAAATGTTAAACATTACATTACAACATAAGTTAAAAAATACTTCTAAACCTAATTTAAATTAATTTAATTTATAATTTATGATATAAAATACATTTTGTTTTTTAAAAATAATATAAAATACACCTTTTATAACATTAATTAATAATCATCATTTATAATTCAAACACTATGACTTGACTTCTTTGTAATTGTCCCTTTCTTATTTTTTTTAAATTATATTCTAAATCAAAATTTCTATAATATTTTTTAAAGTGTTATGTAAATGGTATCCAAAGAAATTATTTGAATTACAAATTTAATTGAAAAATATGAAAAAATAAATAAATAAATAAATAAAACAAAAACTTAAACTTAAACTTAAACTTGTAATAAGCAAAATTTAATTGAAAAATATGCAAAAACTTGTAACAATCAAACTACTGCAATAATTTCATTTCAATGAGCACAAAGGGCCAAGGATGTCCCTCGGAATGTCATTGAAATAGAGGAATAAATAACTATCAAAGACGATAGAGACCAACATATTAATCTGGTTAAAATATATTACAACATAAACATAATGCGGAATTCCATCTCCCGCTCCTCTGCATGATTGGTTAAAGTATTCCTCTAAATTCATGGCCATCTATCCATATTCCTTTTACAAAACCACCTACAGTCAAAGTATTTTCCTCCAGATTCGTCGCCAGATTGGCACTCTTCGTAGTTCCTTTACCATAAAAAAGTTGAATCAAAGCAAATCCAGATGTATCTTGACACAATTTGGCAGGCGGGGGCCAATGAAGTTATTATTGTTTGCTAAATTTTGAAAAGCTTAACCTGTCAGAAGAATAGCACCAGCGTGATCCTCCAGGTCTTCGCTATCTACTACAGTTTTGTCAAGATTTCTGCATCTTTGGAGGACCTTCATTTGTGGCTACAAATTGTCACTGGGAGACACGAAAAAATAGCAGTCGATTGAATTTAGCGAAACGCAGGCATTCTCCCCCTTCACACCGAGGACTCGATGGTTATATGGCTGGCGGATCATATGGGATGGTGCAGGGACCTGATGTGGACGTTCACTGTATGATGAAGCAAACATGACCTGATAAATCGCAGAGGCCGATGCTGATCCAGATGAACGGCGTCTCGCCAGCTGTGCTTGCATGAATTCCAGCTCCGCCTGCAGACAAGCAACCTGTAATACATTCATGACATATCTTGAGTCCAGAGACACCTGCAGAACCGATTTCTGAAACTATAAAGAACAAGAAAATTTCTGCAAATATAAAGAACAAGAAAATTTCTGCAAATATAAGGAACAAAAAATGCATCTGCAGAGGCTATCGACATATACACATTGTATAAACGTTCTCAAGAAGCTGCAAGGCATAAATGTGCGCAACAAAGCCATAGACTGGATATTGGAGTCGTGCCTCTGCCTCATACGATATGTTGACAACTGCCTGGCAGCTTTCTTTCATGGAAATATGGAGTAAAAGCTTGAATGCATTGCTAGCTCCTAAGATTTTATGAATTGCGGCAAAATGAGCGGAGCCTTCTTCAGAGCCAAAGTATGGAGCAAACAAGTTCGTAGCTAAAGAATGAATAAAAAAAATGTCCTTCGGGGAAAGAATGAAATAACACAGAGGTGGCCTCAATTCACCATGAGTTGGTAAAGTGGAGAATAAACCAGTGAAGCTCATGTCAACGGCCCTCAGCGTGAGTGGCAACGCTGCCATTTTCCCACTTATAATCTCTTCAACCATATCGCTACCCATCTTCTTTCTATCTTCCTGTAACGCCCCGAGAACCGGGCGCTCCGCACGACAGCGAGCGGCCCGAACGTCGACGAACGATGTTCCCACCCAACGTTCCGGTTGAACGACCCGACACGGCAAAACACATCACCGATGCAACGGAGGGCGCACACGGGTAGCAAGGGTGAACGACGGAGGTTGAACGCCCGAACGAACATATGTTTGGCACGTCGGAGGGACGGGCGGTGGACGACACGAACGTGCGCCCACCCGCCCGAAGTGCTGAACGAACGACACACAAGGGCGAACGAAGGAGATGAACGCCCGAAACGATCACATGTTTGGCACGTTAAGGGGACGGGCGGTGGGCAACACAAACGTGCACCCACCCGCCCGGAGCGCTGAACGAACGACACACATAAGGGCGAGGTCCTACACGGCGACTGAACGGAGGGCGACAGTTTGAACGACAGCCCACCCGGGGCGGAACGACCACGTAGGCGGGGCGGCACGGAGGGCGCCCGCCCGAACGAACCATGCAACCGACAAACAAGGCGTGCAGTCCGAACAGCGACGGTATGTGCAATGTGGACAGACCCGAATAGCAAGGCGTTGCGACGTGGGCAGGAGTACCGAACAGCAAGGCAGTTGCGATGTGGGCGAGGACGAACAGCACAAACTCTTAGCAAAACGAACGACACGAAGATTGGGCGCATGGGAGTTAGGGCGGTTGAGTTATACCGTGGGCGTGGGCGGCCATATGAAATAGGCCGACCCGCCCTGAACGATAAACAACACGCCACCCGAAACGAACATTGGGCGTCGGCCAAGAAAGTTGGGGTGGCGATCCACTAAACGGGGGTCGGCTTGAGTAACCGACACCCCTCCAAGATGAGCGTGAAACCTTATAAATATGGAGAGAGCTCATTCGAACAAGGCATCATCTCAAGCTTCGATCATTCGCTCAAAGCAATCGGTCTTGATTGCACCTTCGCACAACAGCTCTTTGCGACGATGTGAAGGAGACCTTCGGTGATAAGGTGGAAGAAGCGGTCGGGACTGTTCGAGCAGCGAACAGGTCGAACGAAGGGTGAACGAAACTGTGCGAAAGCACTTGGACGGTGACGGGGTCCGAACGAACCAGCGTAACAGTGCGACGAGTGAAGGCGCAGGCAGTACGCACCAAGGCACGACATCTGCTGCAGTATTTCGGCACAGACCGTGGGTCCTGAAACGATCGAACGATCGTGTGGGTAATTGGTTGGGTCGACAAGATTCCCGAACGGGCTGTCGTAAACGACCGGTTGGTCGTGCAAGCTGATTGTCCAAGGTGTGAAGCCGAACGGCTCACACAAAGTTGTAAATTGTAAAACTGTGATTCGAATTAAAAGAACGGTTTTCAGAGGTGCCGCCTGGTTTTGGGTCGGACCTCCTCTATATTGTTGTGTTCTTTGGTTACGGTTTTATGGTGAAGAATTGCTGAACAAACATTATAAGTTAACAGATATAAAACATATTATATGCGTGTTAATTATATGAACAATTCGGTTGTGAATAATTAAAGTAAAACACAGTTTAAGCGTTAAATTGGTGTTGAACAAATTGTAGAGGCGTAGTCTGTATATGCCCGAACCCGGCATAAGGCAGTGCCGCACCCCCGTATTATCGAAAAAAGATATAGGGGTGTGACAGATGGTATCAGAGCCAGGTTGGAGCTGGTGAACAAGACAGTTACAGGGAAGAAGAACGCACAGGTTGACAAGCGAACAGGTTAGCAGGTGCGGACATCGGTTGAGGAACCGGTCGAAAGAAACGCAGGTGTGTCACATTCGGGATGGGGCGAACAGGTGACAGGTGCACACGAATAGAAGGTGGACTGAACGAGTCGGGTCATAGGCAGACCGATCGTTCGAACAAACAGGGGCAAGGTAAGGCACGGGTTGAAGAATGTCGGGAGAAGCTCTACATCGCCTTGGACAGAATAAAAAAGACGATGGCGGGACACCCTCGGGTTCTTGGAGAACTTGCGGCCTTAGAAAAAGACGTCGAAGAACTTTTCCAAGTCAGTGGAATGAGAAAGGCAATTACAGAAGGTTCCACTGAAGGGGGAGGAGTTCCCATGGAAGTACCAGCGGCACGAGAAAAGACAAGCGTTGCCACGGCCGAGAGGAAGCCGGGCAAACCAGGTCATTCGGAGTTGGGCGAAAAGGAAGTTGTGATCGAGCAAGAAGAGCTCGACTACATAGAAAGGTTGGGGAAGTACTACCGAGAGCATCTGGAGGATTTTCGAAAGATTAATGGATACGTGATCAGTACACTCGAACCGAATACGGAAGGGACACGGAATGTCGGAAGTTCGATAGAAGCAGAACTTGAGGGCACTCAAGTTGAGCCAGAATCGAATCGTTTACCGGCATGGATGAACGATGAATCCCACATGGACGAACAAGACTTGGCAAGTCTGGGAGAGGGCGGAAGAAAACTCTTGTCTACCTTACACAGGTTGAGACGGATGAAAGAGGAGAGACCCCGCATCCGTGAAGGACTTGTCGCCTTGGAGAAGAACGTTGAAAAAGAACTTCTTGAGCTTTGTCGAGGAATGGAGCAAGATCGAATTATGAAGTGCATGATCGAAGAGACTGCGGATGGTGATGACGAAGAGGAAGAAGTTCCGAGAGAAAAAAATGTTGTGGGCGGAGACATGAGCAAGGGGAGACTTGAATTAAATCAAGTTGAACCTCGATCCGGTTGCAAACATACGAGCATGACTGAGGGAGCTCTTGCGAAGAGACCTCGTGACAACATTGCGGACAGTTCAAACGAGCATTTGGTAGAGGGGCCGAGAGCGGGGAAAGGCAAGAGTAGCTTGCCTATGCCGGAGAGCGCCTTACCATGGGATTGCATAACAGAACTTTGTGTGACAAAACAGGAAGTGACAACGGTTGAAGGGGAAAAACCGGTTGTTCAAACACTTACAGATGACACCTTGGATCAGCCAGGAGGGCTGGAGTTGGTGGGAGACAATAGCAGAAAAAGTAAGGTGTGTAGGGGGCCGAACATCCAAGAGGAGGGTCGGGAGGCACATCGGCAGAATTTAGAGGAGAGAAGACTCGGCAAGTGGACCGGGTTGATGGACGAAGGTCCGAGCAGAAGAACAGAGTTGAAGGACGAGGGTGAGCCACCAGACTCACCTCCTTCGGGACTTGCTTAGAGAAAACAAGGCCCGGGCTCACCGTTGGCTGCTCAAGGCAGTGAGCCCGTATGGAGATTGAGCAGGTTGGTCCAAGAGGCAACAGAAAAGTGGGGTTCCCACAAGGATTGAGCCGGGGACCGAAACGATAAGTGTTACTTAACACTTGCACGGAGTTCCGTACATGATGACTTGGAGGACGGAAGCATTAAGGAGCCGGATCGATGTCTAAATTCCGATTTGGTGTAGTATGGGATGCACACTCCCGGACCGTGCACAGGATTACGAAACGGGAGGGCGACTTGATGTGGAAGACTGAAGAGGGCATGATGGTATGGAGGTTGTCGAGGTCGACAACGGAATAAGGTGGGGGAGGATGTAACGCCCCGAGAACCGGGCGCTCCGCACGACAGCGAGCGGCCCGAACGTCGACGAACGACGTTCCCACCCAACGTTCCGGTTGAACGACCCGACACGGCAAAACACATCACCGATGCAACGGAGGGCGCACACGGGCAGCAAGGGTGAACGACGGAGGTTGAACGCCCGAACGAACATATGTTTGGCACGTCGGAGGGACGGGCGGTGGACGACACAAACGTGCGCCCACCCGCCCGAAGTGCTGAACGAACGACACACAAGGGCGAACGAAGGAGCTGAACGCCCGAAACGATCACATGTTTGGCACGTTAAGGGGACGGGCGGTGGGCAACACAAACGTGCACCCACCCGCCCAGAGCGCTGAACGAACGACACACATAAGGGCGAGGTCCTACACAGCGACCGAACGGAGGGCGACAGTTTGAACGACAGCCCACCCGGGGCGGAACGACCACGTAGGCGGGGCGGCACGGAGGGCGCCCGCCCGAACGAACCATGCAACCGGCAAACAAGGCGTGCAGTCCAAACAGCGACGGTATGTGCGATGTGGACAGACCCGAACAGCAAGGCGTTGCGACGTGGGCAGGAGTACCGAACAGCAAGGCAGTTGCGATGTGGGCGAGGACGAACAGCACAAACTCTTAGCAAAACGGACGACACGAAGATTGGGCGCATGGGAGTTAGGGCGGTTGAGTTATACCGTGGGCGTGGGCGGCCATACGAAATAGGCTGACCCGCCCTGAACGATAAACAACACGCCACCCGAAACGAACATTGGGCGTCGGCCAAGAAAGTTGGGGCGGCGATCCACTAAACGGGGGTCGGCTTAAGTAACCGACACCCCTCCAAGATGAGCGTGAAACCTTATAAATATGGAGAGAGCTCATTCGAACAAGGCATCATCTCAAGCTTCGATCATTCGCTCAAAGCAATCGGTCTTGATTGCACCTTCGCACAACAGCTCTTTGCGACGATGTGAAGGAGACCTTCGGTGATAAGGTGGAAGAAGCGGTCGGGACTGTTCGAGCAGCGAACAGGTCGAACAAAGGGTGAACGAAACTGTGCGAAAGCAGTTGGACGGTGATGGGGTCCGAACGAACCAGCGTAACAGTGCGACGGGTGAAGGCGCAGGCAGTGCGCACCAAGGCACGACATCTGCTGCAGTATTTCGGCACAGACCGTGGGTCCTGAAACGATCAAACGATCGTGTGGGTAATTGGTTGGGTCGACAAGATTCCCGAACGGGCTGTCGTAAACGACCGGTTGGTCGTGCAAGCTGATTGTCCAAGGTGTGAAGCCGAACGGCTCACACAAAGTTGTAAATTGTAAAACTGTGATTCGAATTAAAAGAACGGCTTTCAGAGGTGCCGCCCGGTTTTGGGTCGGACCTCCTCTATATTGCTGTGTTCTTTGGTTACGGTTTTATGGTGAAGAATTGCTGAACAAACATTATAAGTTAACAGATATAAAACATATTATATGCGTGTTAATTATATGAACAGTTCGGTTGTGAATAATTAAAGTAAAACACAGTTTAAGCGTTAAATTGGTGTTGAACGAATTGTAGAGGCGTAGTCTGTATATGCCCGAACCCGGCATAAGGCAGTGCCGCACCCCCGTATTATCGAAAAAAGATATAGGGGCGTGACACTTCCGATCTCATTCGAAATTAATCTCATTCGAAATTGTTTATGGCTCGCGTTTCTTGACCGATAAGCGACTTCTTTCTTGATCTTCGTTGGTGTAGAATTAGAAACAAAGCGATCTGTGGCCTCTTCCATGACTTTCATACCAAACTGGTACAGAGGGCGGGACTAGCGGCCTTGAGCTGCACCCTCCCGGCATCACCATAGCAATTGAAGAAAGAAGATCGACTGACCGGTTATGGTTATAGAAATTTGAATTTTGTTTGGGCGGTATTTTAAATTCGAACTCAAAATTCAAATTCAAATTTGTCTGCTATTAAATGAGTACGTTGTATATGAACTCAAAAATCAAATTCAAATTCGTCTGCTATTAAATGAGTACGTTGAATCCTAACACTCCAAATCTCTGGTGGTGGTGGTGCCACCGGCGGCGGCAGCCATCAAGGCCGAGACAGAGGTGGCAGAAAATTCGTAGATGCCCATCCATAGTTACGGTGAACCTCATTAAGTCCTCAAACCGGAGGGAGGCTGCGGGTGGCTGCGAGCAGGGTCGCCGGGGGTTTCGATGGGCAGCTGGAGAGGGATGCCGGAGATAAATAAAGTTTACGATGCATGGTTCGATGATGTATGGTCGATGATGCTCTGTGAGGCTGTCAGAGGGGTACCTCCATAGCATTAACTTTGCTATGGGGTAAGAAATAAGAGTTGCCTCATTGGTATCTGCTCTTCTTCCTTTCCTTAATTTTTTAAATCTTCGACAAAATCACATGATCCTTTCGCAGCGGCCTCTTCGATTATGACCGTTGAACAAAACGAAAAAAATAATGGCAGTGAACCGCGTTTCAAAACACGCAACTAAACAATGTCATCACAAGATTGCATCGCATCTTGGCCTGCGGATAAATAATTGCAACGAGCCAACGATAACTCTCAAAGAAAAGACATGACAGAACTAACAACTCAATCAAAACAAACGACATGCTTCTGGCATGCATTGCAGAAGGTTATAAATAGACGCAGCCAGGAATATTGAGCCTCAGTATTGCACTTGCAGCAATTGAGCCTCACTCCTGTGCTCAAGCGTTTCGACGCTGGTGATACTGAAGATGAAGAGGACCAGCATTTCAATGGGGCAGGCAGTGCTATTTGCAGTGATTGTTGCGGCAGCTATTTTCGTTGAGCCTGGAGCGTGTCGGAGGCCGGGAGAGAAAGTGCAGTGCAAAATAATGGGAACGCCATGTTTTATGGATATTCTTTCCTGCCCCGACGATTGCCCTGAACGTATACCAGAGAACCTCGATGTCAAGGGTGTTAGTCTTAACAAGGTGCAGCAAAATAAACTAAAACGACATACACAACATAAATCAAATAAGGAAATCACAACACAATGATTTAACGTGGTTCACTCAATCAATCTGGGCTACGTCTATAAGAACAGAGGCATTGGCAATCTTATTTCTGAACAGGAAATTACAATAAATTTATTGTCCCTCACAACTCTCAGCTCTCCCTATTTTCTCTACACTCAATTCCTTACATTACAATCCTCAAAAAGATTACATTACTAAATAGCTGAAGTATTCAAACTGATTCGTAAATTTGCTCACAACACATATAGGATCCCATTAACTCCACCTCAAATATCCTGGAGCTAATATAACAACAAATCCTATTATTGTCACATTTATGAGATTTTTTCCAATTAATTAAAACTGAAAATCTCAACAAAGGGCTGCTATGTAGATTGTTCGGCTGACTTCAACCAGTTGGAAGTTTCCTCTCACTTCGAAGTTTTCCTCTGGCTAGAAGCTGAATCGTTGGACGGCAAGGGTTTTCATGTTTGGATACACAGTGATTTGAATCCGGGGCGTATCTTTTCCTCCTGGACACGGCGCTGTCCCTGCGATACCTTTTCGCTCGGGGCCGGCAGATCTTCCCCAATTTATGGCTGGCTGTGGCGGCGTCAAGTCGATCCAGGGTCGTTCTCCATCGGCACGGTCGATACCATATTTCATGGGGGTAGTATGGACCCGTTTCCTGGATTTTTTGTGGTTTCCCTGTCTTTCATACCACAGATCTGGGATCCATTTCCTTTGATGCAGCGTCATGGCAGAGGGTTTGAACGGCCGGCCACAGGATACTATGACCACGACGCACCCCAAGGGCTATGGATCGGATCTGCTGCGGAAAAGGATCTCAACGAATCGAACTACAGAACCCCAACTCAATCGATTTTTGACAGGCCTCGTTTGCAAACATCCGAAGACGCATTGCACAGACAAGGAAAATCTGACTGCGATTATGGAGGAGTGAGGTGTATACCAGATTCGCTGCACCATTTCGGTACGCCGTGGGCTCGATCGGCAGTCCCAAGGCAAATTTTAAATGAAAAAGCCGTGGATCCAGAAAGGGGAAGGAGTAGGGACCTGGCATCGCGGTGCTTTGAAGACCCTATACTCTATGTAGCGCAACAAATTTCCATCAGATCAACAGAAGGCAGGCATTTATGTCTGCAGATCTGGGGAAGCTTGAGGGTTCTGGAGCTTAAAAAAAAAATCCAGGACAAACTGGGAATCCCAGTTGCTTTTCAAATCTTAATATATTCTGGGGTATGCATGCAGGAACATCACACACTCCAGTATTATAGGGTAGCTCAGGACTCAACAATTATCCTCAATCCTCGTTTGCGAGGTGGGTCAAAGGGATCAACATCAAAACCTACAGGCACCTATCGTGATGCAGCCAAAGGGAAAGATCCTCCAAAGGGGAAAGAACCAGCAGCAGTCAATATATCGCCGGGGCAGTATATCGTGGATCAAATACCAGAGAGCCCCTCCATCTCGCTGGATTTTCCAGAGGTAAAGTGCATTTTTTCAGATTTGGAAAAAAAAAGCTGTTATTTGTAGATTTAACGGGTTCTGGCCTAAAACTGAGGCTCTGTATCAATGGATTCACACGGTGTGGACAAAAAACTGCCAGATCCACCTCTGCTCGAAGGGCTTCTTCATAGTAACATTCCTTGAAGACGAAGAAAAGGAAAAAATTCTCAATGAAGGACCATGGTTTTGGGGCAGTGCGGGATTATTTGTCACCCCATGGTTTCCATAGTTTGACGCCAATTCTATGGTGGTATCGAGGATGCCAGTATGGGTAAGGTTGCATAATCTACCTTTACACTTTTGGCATTTCAAGACCTTATCAGCTATAGGGAATACACTTGGAAAAATGTTAAAGATTGATACAGATAGACACTTAGGAATTTTTACTTTTGCTAGGATATGCGTCGAGGTAGATCTCAGCCAAGGACTACCTGAAAGCATCATCCTAAATTTTAACAATATTCAGTGGAAACAACCTTTGGACTATGAGAACACAGCATTCAAGTGCAGGGGATGTCAACAAACAGGTCATTTGCTCAATGCATGTCCCAGCAAGAGCAAGCCACAACAAAGGAAGCCCAAAGGATGGCAAAACTTAGATGAAGTCTTAAAGAGGAGAACCGCACGAAAGAAAGCCCCTTCGGTAATAGAAGAGGAAGAAACAGAAGCAGAAGAGGATGATACCACCATAGAGGAAGTTGAAATAGAAAACCAGAAGGAAAACATAGCAGTCAACAAGGATCCACAGGCACATACAAATCAGGCAGAGACCCAGCAAGACAAAGCAGAGATGACAAGCGTGGATCAAAGCATGGGAGGCAACAAACGGCATCACCACTCAGATACATCAGACTCAGACAAAGAATCAGGGCAGCCGAACGAAACAACACAGTTAGTCATTGCTTCGATCGAGCCCACTCTGGGTGAGTGGCGCAAGGTCGAAAAGAAAAAGGGGCGAAAAACATGAAGCATGAGTTTTGCTCATTGCTGGAGCCTTTTTTCCCTCTTTTCTTTCTCTTTCCCTTCTCTTCTCTTACTCATTGTGCACGTTAGTCTTCTAACATTGCGTGGGGTGCGTCAGCACTCATGCCCAAGTGGCGGTTTTTCTGAATGCTTCATTGCATCTGCTAGGGTAACTTTTCATTAATTCTTTAATAAAAGGTTACCGAATTTTTTCCTTGGAAAAAAAAATATGGATTTGAAACATGTCTTCTTTAAAATAATAGTAAAATATTATTTTCTCTTTAAAAGAGTCAGTATGTTTGGCATTATAATAATCTAGTTTGAAGGTTAGAACTTTTTATAACATGTGCCATGAGGTTTTCATTCGTCTTAAATTCTTGCCTCATTATATTATAGATTTTTGTAATATTATATACTACTATGTTGAAAACATACTCCCATAAACCCTCCAGAAAACATTATTAAACAGTACATAACGATAGCACATATAACCATATTAAAGATTTAAAAACATCACATGTCTTCCCTGGCTGGAACGACCTGGTCTCCATCATCATCTGCAACAGGTTTCTCTTGGCTCTCTCCTGGGTTGTCTGCGCTTGTGTCATCTTCCTCCATCTACTCCTTGTTTGCAACAACCTCCACATTGTCGTTGTTGGCCTAATTGCACGCCAAGCCACTCTCTTGCATCCTCCTCCCTAGATTGTTGACGTTGAATTCCAACATGTCGGCAGCGAACTGCAAACGTTCTAGTTTTAGCTCCAACAACCCCATTCGCAACGAAAGCAACTTTGTACTCGCTCTTGCTTCTGTCAATTGCATCTATGCATTGTTAGAAATCAAGGTGATCAAGAAGTCCATGCTCCTACTATCCTAGCCATATTGACACCAAGCTCCTCACCTACTTCCCCCTCATTTCGCTCCATTTCTACCTGTAGTCCCCGAATTTGATGGCTTGACGTAATAAGAAATTAAATTGTCTACATGTTGTTCCAGTCATAGAGGTAGCTTAGGATAAGAGGTACATAGGTTTTAAGTTCATGCCTTCCTTTTTTGGTTATGCAATCTCCCTCGATGTCAAGTCTTGTGAATTTCATGTGAGCATATTCTTTGTAACTCTCTCATTGGAGCTCTGGGTTGTTATAGCACCATTTATCACTCTTGGTATTTGTGATGTTTGGTTTGTGGCTTAGGGTAATCCTTCTTTCCAGACTTGGTCCAAATATTTCAAAAACAGTGTTTTATTCTTTGTACGCTACTTTTCCCTTAGATAAAAGCATATACAAGCGGGTTAGTCAATACCCAACCCGCGTATATGTGTTAAAACACTTAAAAAAAATAAATTTCCTTAATTATAGGTGGAGTTCACGGTTTTTACATGTTGATTAACTCCTCTTGCCTGTGGCCCAACTATTTCCCAACTAAAAAACTAATTGGGAGAAGTATAAATAGACTTCTATGGGAAGGCCTTAAGGAGGAGAAGAGATAGAATTATTATACTAAGATTATCCCTAGCTGAGTCTGAAGTATCCCTGTACTTCAAGCACTTACCCAAGTTTCAGGAAACCCTTATTTCCTTGATTGTTGATATTCTCCCTCTTGCTTGAGACATCATGGTATTGGTTATGGAAGGAGGTTGTTGAAGACTGGGACTGAACGGATCTGGAGGGCAATTCCGCTTGGAACCGGAAGAAGAAGACTCAGGTAAATTCTCTTCATGTTAGTTATAGCTTTCTACAATAAAAAGAAGCGTTGTCTTGTTCCTGAGATTAACTGTTTTTTTGCATCAAATAGTGTTGTAATTCATATATGAATGTTATTTTGATGTATAACTAATCATTTGCTTATATGATACAAAGTTAATTTCATTAAAATGCTTTATCTATATGCTACTATGTATGTTTGAATTGGTTGATTTGCAGATTTGAAGATCATCAGGAGTTGTAGAGGATTTGAACCCTGCTGGAACTACCCTAACAAAGGACATCCGGGTATGGTTGCTATCGCATAGTTTGTTTATATAAGCATGTTGCTTGAGTTGTATGAGTGTGTCTTACTGTATTTTTCTCTTGCTCTGTTGGGGTTCCAACCCAAATTCCTAGGGTACTTATTCTCGTAACAGAATTGGCGACTCCACTGGGGAGAAGAGATAGAATTATTATACTGAGATTATCCCTGACTAAGTCTGAAGTATCCCTATGCTTCAAGCACTTCCCCAAGTTTCAGGAAACCCTTGTTTCCTTGATTGTTGATATTCTCCCTCTTGCTTGAGATATCATGGTATTCGTTATGGAAGGAGGTTGTTGAAGACTGGGACTGGATGGATCTGGAGGACGGTTCCACTTGAAGCCGGAAGAAGAAGACTCAGGTGAATTCTCTTCGTGTTAGTTATAGCTTTCTACAATAAAAAGAAGTATTGTCTTGTTTCTGAGATTAATTGTGTTTATGCATCAGATAGTGTTGTAATTCATATTCGAACGTTATTTTGATGTATAACTAATCATTCACTTATATGATACAAAGTTAATTTCACTAAAATGCTTTATCTATATGTTGTTATGTATGTTCGAATTGGTTGATTTGCATATTTGAATATCATCGGGAGTTGCAAAGGGTCAAAACCCTGTTGGAACTACCCAAATGAAGGACATCTGGGTATGGTCACTATCGCATAGTTTGTTTATATAAGCATGTTGCCTGAGTTGTATGAGTGTTTCTTACTATAGTTTGCTCTTGCTTTGTTGGGGTTCCAACCCAAAGCCCTAGGGTACTTATTCCCGTAACAATTGTAATTTTGTTTGTGCTTAATATGGATTTGATACATAATTTCTTTAAAATAAAAATAAAATATTATTTTTTTAGGGAGCGAGTATGTTTGGCATTATAATAATCTGATTTGCAGGCTATAACCTTTTACAACATGTGCCATAAGGTTTTCATTTGTTCTAAATTCTCGTCCTATTATATCATACATTTTTGCAATATTATATACTACTATGCTGAAAACATTACTCCCATAAACCCTTCAAAAAACATTATTATACACTAGATAACAACAGTACATATAACCATATTAAAGATTAAAAAACATTACATGTCCTCCCTGACTTTAGCGACCTAGTCACGATCACCATCCGTAGTAGGTTGCTCTTAGCTATCTCCTGGGTTGTCTGCATTGTTTTCATCTTCCTCCATTTGCTCCTCATTCGCAACAACCTCCAAATTGTCGTTGTTGGCTTAATTGCACGCCAGACCACTCTCTTCCACCCTCCTCCCTAGATTGCCGACCCTGAATTCCAACATGTCGGCAGCTAACTACAGACATTCTAGTTTTAGCTCTAACAAACCCATTCTCTAGAAAAGAAACTTTGTGCTCGCTCTTCTTTCTGTTAACAACATCTATGCATTGCTAGAAATCAAGGTGATTAAGAAGTCCAACGCTCTTGCTATCCTAGCCATATTGATGCCAAACTCCTCACCTACTTCCCCCTCGTTCACTTCATTTATACCTATAGTTCTCGAATTTGATGGCTTGACATAATAAGAAATTGAATTACTTGCATGTTGTTTCAGGCATAGAGATAGCTCAAGATAAGAGGCACATTGGTTTTAAGTTCTTGCCTTCCTTTTTTGGTTATGAAGTCTCTCTTCATGTCAAGTCTTGTGGGTTTCATGTGAGCATATTATTTGTAACTCTCTCATTGACGCTCTGGATTGTTATATGATATTTTTTAGTGGAGGGGAGTCACTAATTGGTGGTGGTGCGTCAGATCATTGCTTCAAGTGACTCCTCACTTTTGTGATTCTAGGCTACATGTTTTTATTGCCCCTTTCTTCCTGTCTATGATATCAAGTGGGATAATTCTCCTCCTTTTCGCTAAGGGTCAGTATTCGCTTTCACTATTGCATTATTCCCTTTGTCTAGAGGAAATATGCCTCAAATATGCATGTGAATCTGAAGAGATAGCAGGGGCAGAGGTCATTAGGGTTGTCTAAGTATCTTGGCTCAAGCTCAAGAAGCTGCAACCATGTTTCACTCAGTCACCCCTCCGAATATCCATGATGAAATTCGTCAATTGGAATCTTACATTATCAATGATCGACATGCATATTCTAATTTTCAGATTGTGGAGGAAGTCGTGAAGTGGCTTCCTGACCTTGGACATACTAGGGGAAGAAGGAACCAGCATATAAACTCAATCACATTGCATTGTCAGTTGAAAATTCTTTTGGGCAGAGTCCTAAAAGAGAAACACGAGGATCATAATCATATCATAGCTTCCTTGAATGAGATTCAAAGGGCACAGTGCCATCAATGCTCCTATTTGGCCAGTCTAGATGCTCATGTGGCTCATGTGGAGAGCCACCTCCAATGTGAAATCAAACCTCCATCCCCTCCTAGTACCAATGCAAGGCAGCCGACTCTAATGAAAGCTTATCAAATTCCTAAGATTCTATCATGTTTAATTATATCTCTCTGTTGTTTTATGGTTTTATGCTACTATTATACATAGTGGTTATCAATTGTAGACTCTACATTTTAAATTTTGATAGTACATTATTTGTCAATATATTTGGTTTCCCTCGTGGAAGATTGAGACCAATAATAATTAAATTGTATTAATCATTTATAGAAAGATTAAAATAATGGGTATTTTAAAATATACAAGTAACTTTATTAGACAGTGTTCGTTTTTTTAATTATAATTTTAATTTCTAAGTGTGGGTCTCTTAAATTATTAAATATATATATATATATAAATACAAGTTATATCTATATTTAAACTTCACCCTCCACACACTAACCAATTAATTTTTTATATAATTTTTAATAAATATCATTTTAATAAAAAAATCTAAACCACTTTAAATCACAATATATTATTTCAATCTATTTTTATATTAAAAATTAAAACAAAACTAAACTTTAAATTAAAATCAAAATAAAAATACTCAAAAGTTTTTTTCTCCCTCCCTCTCATAATCAGTGATGGAATGTCTCTATCATTTCTCTCCATTATAGTGGAATGTTGAGAATATCACATTGCTTTATGAATTTATGTGCTCTATCCATTCCGGTTATTCTTTTCTTTCGACAAAATCAATCCTTCCCTTTAAAGTGTGAAATTCTTTTGTTCCAAACGCTTTTTAGTTGGAAAATTTCATTGTTTAAAACTAATATTGTTTTAAAAAATTTATAGAAAAATTCACATGTTTATAAATTATATTTTATTTAAAAAATATTTGCATTTAAAAGTAGATTTAATAATTAAAAATAAATTAATTATATATTTTTATTTTTATAAAATAAAATAGTTTATTGAGTTGAGAGATTCATTATTTATTTTACAGTTTAGTATGAAGGTAAATGTAATTTTGTTTATGTTCAACATGGAGTTGACATGTATATTTAAAATAAAATAAAAAATATTGTTTTTTTTCAAAAACGGGTATGTTTGGCATTATAATAATATAATTTGAAGGCTAAAACTTTTTACAACATGTGCCATGAGGTTTTCATTTGTTTTAAATTCCCTCCCTATTACATCATAAATTTTTGTAATATTATATACTATATGTTGAAAACATTACTCCCATAAACCCTCCAAAATACGTTATTATACATTACATAACGATAGTACATATAACCATATTAAAGATTTAAAAACATTACAAGTCCTCCCTAGTTGGAGCTACTTGGCCTTCGTCATCATCTGCAGCAAGTTGTTCTTGGCTCTCTCTTGGGTTGTCTGTGTTGGTGTCATCTTCGATTTGCTTCTCGTTCGCAGCAACCTCCAAATTGTCATCACTAGCCAAATTGCACGCCAGACCACTCTCTTCCACTCTCCTCCCTAGATTGTCGACCCTAAATTCCAACATGTCAGCGGCTAACTGCAAACATTCCAGTTTTAGCTCCAACAACCCCATTTGCTAGGAAAGCGGCTTTGTGCTCGCTCTTGTTTCTGTCAACTGCATCTATGTATTGCTATAAATTAAGGTGATCAAGAATTTCACCACTCCTGCTATCCTAACCATATTGACGCCAAGCTCCTCACCTACTTCCCCCTCATTTTTCTCAATTTCTAACTGTAGTCCCCGAATTTGATGGCTCAACGTAATAAGAAATTGAATTACCTTCTTGTTGATATCCTATATTCTCGAGTGCTCCATATATAGTGATGATGCTCCCCTTCTACCCATATTTCGGAGGCTTTTCATATTGAAGGTTGTTTCTCTCACCAAAGCCACTTGCATCGAGCCCATTAAAGTTTCAACACTGAACCTTTGAATTTCGAAGCACTGCCCATTGCCAAACTAGTACTTTGGAGCATAGGAGATGGGTTCACACATTTTTAAAGCCCTGTTAATCAAGTATTGGCTAATCCATTTGTCCTATGTCGGTTCCAAGCTTGCATTGTTTCTCTAGGTGGCCATGAAGGCTTGAATCTCCAAGTTAATACGACGCCTCCCTTGAGCCTTATTTAATATGGAACTTAATTTGAGAGAATTTGATATTAATAGTGAAAGTTGATCTCTTATCCCGAGCTTAATGAGCCTCGTAAACCAATTTATTTCCATCTACTTGTTTAACTTTATGGGAGTGGTTTAATTATTGCTTCCTCATCATTTATCCTTAGTTCCCCATGCTTTAATAATACTCCACATTTTTCCATGAAGTTTGCTTCCTCATTAGAGTTCCTTTTAATATGATGAAAGTCTATATTCTCAAAAAGTTCAACCAACATTTTGATTTTGTGCAAGATAGGAGGTAACCATGGGTCATATTTCTCATGGTACTTTATCACCTGCTCGATGACAATCTTGGAGACTCCAAGGACCTTCAATTGTCAGAGATTGTTGGTGAGAGCCAACTCCAATCCTTGCTAAATTGCATAATACTCTGCGTATTTATTGGTTGATACCCCTAGGCCCAAAGTAAATGTTAACACTCTTCTTCATTGAGGTTAGAAAAAAACCCTCGCACTCCTGCCTCCCCCTAAAAATAAAATATTGTTATAATAAAAAAGAAAAATGAATGTTCATGTTTAGTTTGTTTTAATTAAAAACATTATAATGCATAAATAATCCCAACCTCACTATAGCAACTCAATTTGTTGTTGATATCACAGCCTAAAGTGATATCAACATTCCAAAAAGATAAATTAGTTAGAAGTAAAAAGAGCATGAATAAGATGTTTAACCCTTGTACTTTTCAAAAATATTTCAACACGAGATTTAAATAAACTATTTGAAGATATCTCTCTCTCTCTCTCTCTCTCTCTCTCTCTCTCTCTCTCTATATATATATATATATATATATATATATAAGAAAATGTTACATAAAATTTTTTATGTTGTGTATAATAATATATTCTATGACAAATAAAAAAGTAACGGAAAGTTAAAAATAAAAAATAAAAAATATCAACTACTTCCGAATAAGAATAAAAAGAGGAAGATATGTAATTCATTCATTTTTAATATAGAATTCACGTGACATTTACATTATTTCATAATATTAAAAAATTTCAATGTGGATATCAATATAATATTTTAATATGTAAGATTAAGATGATGTGTTGATGGCTATGGGCATGCCAAAAGGCAATCTGGATGACAAAACACAGTGCAAAAAATTATGGTTTAGGTGCTACAAAATGATTTTGTAGCGGTCTTTTAAAAACTTGTAGGCACTATGAAATGATTTTGTATCAATCTAAAAAATCTTTGTTTTCAAAATTTTGAAGTGGAAAGTCTCGTTCCTTTACAAAATCAACTCCTCCATGATCTAAATCATCCCCCAACTCAAGGAATGTTCTCCTCGTGCCTCTCCTCATCAGTGATTACACTCTCGCTCACCAATGGTCCGGGTTCCAATCAAAAAGCATGTCACTGCCTGCAAAATCATAGAGGTGTTGCAAAATAGTTTGAAGGAACACCGTAAGTGGAATACACACAATTAGTCACAACTCCAAGTTGAGTTTGAAAGCACAATAAATTTCACAAATGGTCACAACGAATTCTCTAGAAACTTAAGTAAAAATACACACACAGTTCGATTAAAAACCAGAGAAAAGAAACACAAACTTTATGAAAACACACAAATGCAATCTTTCTTATTATTCACTTAGAACTTATAGACTCGTAGGCACGAGAATAATTGCCCCTCCTCCCATTCAATGCCTCTTTTATTTACAACTTAAGAAAATGGTTTGTTTCTCCTTCCCTCCAAATGAAGGAAATTAAAAAAGACAACCATGTGGTATAATCATTAAAATAGAAATAACTCTTACATTCCTAAACTCTTCGATTTACTCCAATCCTACATTTACATTAAGTATTTAGAATTCCAACAAAAATAACAAAATCAATTTTCCAGCTTAACATGTGGCAAGTCCACTAATTCTTAAGCTCAACTCCATTTCTTCATCTCTAGTTTGGTCTAATGCTCTTGCATCAGACCCCTTAGGAAGGAAAATTCATGAGCTCCTACTCATAAGGTCATCTATAGAGAAACTTTCCTTTTGCAGAATTGCAGCACTCATCGATGTAGAATCTCCCTTCGAACGGTCCTTCCACTTCACCAAAAACTCCAGATACTATTTTCCCCTGGTGTGCTTTGCATCTCTAGTGTCCAAAATTATTTCAGCATTCGGACCCTTCGCTATAGGCATCTGCTTCATCCAACTCTATTCACTGACTTCTACACTAGCCTCATTTGTTGTAGGTATAACTTCATCACCAACTTGATATGGATACAAATCAACCACATTGAAAATAGTTGAGATACATATGTCCATAGGTAACTCCAATTCATAAGAATTTGTAGAAAATTTATTGAGTATCCAGCAACGTTCTATTTTCTTCATCTTGATTTTGTTATATTCTCCTCTTGGGAATTCCTCCTTTCTCAGGTGGTCTAAGACCACATCCCCTACCACAAAGTTTACCTCTCTTCTTCTCAAATCTGCTCTTTATATGTACTTGTAGTTTAAAGTAATTTATAAAAATAAAAATAAAAATATAATAAAGAAAAAATTTTAAACTAAAATAAATTAAATTAAATTATTGTCCAAGCCGATAGTGTGTGTTCCCTAAAAAGTTTTTCCTCATTATTATTTATTCCCCTTGAAGCTCTTCTTTTATCATCATTCTAAAATCCTAATGATGGATCCCATTTGGGATTTGAAACGTTGGTATAAAAATGTTCATATTGTGGATTCTCCGGTCACTAATTCAAAAGATGCAAACCACAGATCTCTTAAATCCAATGTACTTGTAGTTGTTTTCCTGTAACTTTTGTTTTATTTCCTCATGTAAGTCATTCATTGTTGTTGTAAAATTTTCCCCATCAACACTCCTTTGCTCATGTTTTGCAAAATCTCTCAATTCACAAACTCCTCTAGGATGCATTCCATACAAGATTTGAAATAGACTCCTCCTCATGATCCTGTTTGGTGAACCTTTGTATGCAAACTCAAATTGAGTTAGCACACGATCTCATTGCTTGTGATGCTCACCCATAAGGCTCCTTAATATGTTTCCAAGACTCTTGTTCACAACTTCAGTTTTCCCATCAAATTGTGGATGATAGGTTGAACTGAAGTTCAACTTGGTTCCAATCTTCTTCAAAAAATTCCTCCAAAAATGCTCTATGAACCTGGTGTCCCTATTAGAGATTTTATTGTTTGGCAAGCCATGCAATCAGACAATCTCATTGAAAAATAAATGAGCCACGTGTGTAACATCACTAGTCTTGCAACATGGGATAAAATGATTCATCTTTGTAAAGTTGTCCGCAACTAAAAGTATGGATCCCTTACCTCATTTTGTCCTTGGTAAACCTAAGACAAAATCCATACTCACAGAGTCCCATGGCCTAATGGGAATGGGAAATAGAGTATATAGTCCATAATTTTGACTCTTCCCTTTCGCATGTTGACACACTTTTCATTTTTTAACATATTTTTGCACATCTGCCCTCATCTTTGGCCATAAATAAAAATGTTCTAGCTTCCCAAGTCTCTTGTCCACACCAAAATGCGTTGGCAATCCTCCATTGTGTTTTTATTGCATCAAATTTAATCTCATTAAACAACAAGGAATACATAATTGATTGTTATTCAACAACAAACCACCATGCAACATAAATTCCCTCCATGGGTTGTTATCTCTTCTCATGAGGTCCTTGCATGCTTCAAAGGCATCTCGAAAACCAACATCATCCTTATACAAGTCCTTCAAATAATCAAAGCCCAAAATCAAAACATGGGACTCCTACATGATCAAACTCATACTTGAAGCATCGACTACCTTTTTATGTTGTCCTCTCACATGTTTTAGAACAAAGATGAAACTTTGTAGGAATTCCACCCACTTGGCATGCTTATGGTTCAACTTGTGTTGGTGCATTATATATTGTAATACAGAATTATCAAAGAACAAAACAAACTCCTTGGGAATCAAATAGTGTGTCCAATGCTTCAAAGCTTGAACCACCATATAGAATTCCTTGTCATAAGAGGAGTATTTTTGTTTTGAGTCATTCAATTTCTCACTAAAATATGCAACAAGTCTACCTTCTTGACTTAATATTGCTCCAATGGTTGTTCTGTTGGCATCACATATGACTTGGAAAAGTTGATTGAATTTGGGTAGTTTCAACATCAATCTTTCATTTATCATCTTATTAAAGATTTGGAAACTTTTCTCTGTTGCTGCTATCCAGCAAAATGGTTGTCTATCTTTCTTGAGTGTTTCAATATGGATACACAAATACCACTAAAATTCTTGATTAACTTTTCATAGAAGCTAGCTAAAAGCTTCTAACTTCGAAAATGTTCTTGGGTGAAGGCCAACTTACAATCACCTCTATTTTCTCTGGATCCATTTATAGTCCATCCTTTGAAATGACAAATTCGAAATATACCAACTCCTTCACGAAAGTATATTTATTCAGGTTAATTAATAGTTTCTCCTACTGCAACCTTTCTAGAACATAACTTACATTCCTAAGGTGTTCCTAAGGTGTTCTTCCTTTGTTTGGCTGAAAATCAAAATATCATCCAAATAAACAATAACAAACTTACCAGCGAACTCCTTCAAGACCTCATTCATCAACCGCATGAAGGTACTTGGGTAATTGGTCAATCCAAATGGCATGACCACCTATTCATATAGTTCACTATTGGTCTTGAAAGTTGTCTTCTAGTCGTCCCCTTCTCTGATTTGGATATGATGGCAACCACTCTTCAAATAAACCTTTGAAAAGTAAGTTTCCCCACTCAAACAGTCCATCATGTCATCCATCTGTGGCAAGGGAAATATGTACCTAATGGTAATTTTGTTGATTTCTCTGGAATATGTGCACATCCTCCATTCTCCATCCTTTTTTGGACTAAGTATTGTAGGAACAACACATGGACTCAATCTCTGCTTTATCAACCCTTTGTCCAGTAGTACTTGAACTTGTTTCCTTATTTCTTCATTCTCCTTGGGTGTCATTCGGTAAGCAGCTTTATTCGGAAGGCTCTCTCCTGGTATCAAGTCTATGTGATGGTTGATAATTCTCTTAGGTGGTAGCTCACTTGGAAAATCATCTACTACGATATCACTAAACTCATGCAACGTCTCTTGAATCTAAACAGGTAAATCTACAATTTCAGTGTGTAGAAGTATTACCTTTGGTTTTTAAACCACTGCACAGATGACCTCTTCTTTCTACATTTGTTGCAGAAATTATTTTCCTCCTAACAACAATGCTTTTGAGCTACTTGTCCCAGTTGTACTTTCATCATTTAATGGTACCAGAGTATGCTTAATATCATCTTTTTCAAACTTGTAGGTGTTGTTCTCTCCATCATGCACCACTTTCTATCAAATTTCCAAGGTCAACCCAAAAGAAGGTGGTAGACATCCATTGGCATGATGTCACAAACTATCTTATCCTTATATCTACCTATTTAGAAATCTACTTTTATGTGCTTATTCACTAACAATTGGTGACCGTTCTGCATCCATGACACTTTATATGGTGTTGGTGATTCATCCTTTTCAATCCAAGTTTTCCAACATTTATGTGGAGACTAGATTGTCAGTGCACCCATTGCCAATCACCGCTTTGCATCACTTTCCTACGGCCTTACAAATATTCCTAAACAAGGCTCTTCTTTGCACTAGTTCAACAATCTTCTTGGTTGGTTTCAACAAAACTTTGTTCATCATTAAATCCTATCTCATCTCTGGTGCATTTTGTGCCACAGGTGCATGTGATTTTGTTGCTTGAGCTGCATGTGCATCTCTTTGTCCTCCTTTCTCATTCTCAGGACACTTAAAATATATGTGACCAAGTTTCCCACATTTGCATCACTGATAGACAATCTCTTTGCCTCTTCCTCTACCTATACCTCTCTGGTAAGGTATTCCTCCTCTAGAGTCACCTTCTTTCCCTTATTCTCCTCACTGCCTTGGGTTACTTGCATCATTCTTTTGAGATAGATCCTTTCCCCTTCCACTTTTCTATCCTTTTCCTTTAGCAAAACCATGGCCTCTACTTGAATCCTTATTCCTTGTTATCTTCTCTTCTGCCTTCAAGGCAAATCGATATGCTTCTTCCATCGTCTTGGGAGAAATCATGTTGATTTCATCTTGAATCTCCAACTTCAAACCATTAATGTACCTTGTTGTTTACTTCGAGGTGTCTTCTACATAACCTGCCCTCAAATTCACTTTGTAAAACTCCTCGGAATACTCTCTGACTGTGACCAAACTTTGCTTGAGTTTATGAACCTGCCTGTAGATGGATAGTTGATAGTCTTTTGGAAGAAAATTCCCCTTCATTTTCACTACCATCCAATTCCAACTTTTTATCAATGGTTTCCCATGTTTTCTCCTTTCAACCTGCACATTGTCCCACCATAATGCAGCATGGCCTTTCAACCTAGTTACAACAAATTTTGCCTTCTTGTCTTCTTCAATATCCTCATACTCAAAATACTTTTCTAATTCAATGATCCAATCCATCAAATTATCGGCTACCAGGTTACCATCATAGGTAGATAATTTAGGTTTTGGTCTTGAACTTGAGCTTAACACTAACCTTAATAATTTAACTTTTGGAGCTTCATCGACAAGTGTTTCCCTTTCTTCTCTAACTTATTCCTCCAATCCGCTATCATATCCAGCCTCAAGGTCTCGCTACCTACTTGTCTCCATGGCCTCTAAACGAGCTTGCAGCCTCTCTATCTCTTCTTGGAGTTTTGCATTAGCTATGAGTCTCCCTCCTCGACCTCGTGCTCTCCTTGTTTGCGTGGCCATATCCCTATGTTATATACAACAACGCCAATGTAAAACATATCCCTGACAGCAAAATTAATGGCAATGGGTAGGCCAAAAGGAAATCTGGAAGCCAAAATGCAATGCAAAAAATTCTAGTTGCAAGCACTATGAAATGATTTCGTAGCGCTCTAAAAAACTTTGTTTTAAAATTAGTGAAGGTGGGAAGGCTCAGTCCTATGCAAAATTGATTCCTCCATGGTCTAACTTGTCCCCTAACTCAAGGAATGTTCTCCTCCTACCTCTCCTTATCAGTGATTACACTCTCGCTCACCAATGGTTTGTGTTCCAATAAAAAAGCATGCCACTGCCTGCAAAATCATAGAGGTTTTGAAAAATAGTTTGGAGGATCATCATAAGTGGAATACACACAATTTTTCATAGCTCCAAGTTTAGTATGACAACAGATTACATTTCAAAAATGATCACAACGAATTCTCTTGAAACTTAAGTAAAGGCAGACACACAGTTTGATTGGAAACCAAAGAAGAGAAACACAGACTTTATGCAAATATGCAAATGCAACCTTTCTTATCATTCACTTTGAACTTACAGACTCGGAGGCAAGAGAAGGGATGCCCCTCCACCCATTCAATGCCTCTTTATTCATGACTTAAGTAAATGGTTTTAATCTCCTTCCCTCCAAATGAAGGAAGTCAAAAGGACAACCATGTGGCCTAATCATTATAATAGAAATATCTCTTACATTCCTAGACTCTTCAACTTAATCCAATATTGCATTTACATCAAGTATATAGAATTCCAACAAAAATAACAAAATCAATTTTCGAGCTTAGCATGTGGTTAGTCCACCACATTATCAAGATCTTCTCCATTTCTTCATCTCAATCTTGGTATAATGCTCTGGTATCATGTATACTTAAAAATATATTAATACCAAAAAAAATATTTAAATGTGGACAATGTAGTCCATAGAAAAAATACCTTAATGCACATGATATGTAAAATATTTTAATGTGAACCATGTGTATATTATATAGTGTTTTAATAGGGGAGGCAGGAGTGGGAGGGGTAATTTTTTGCCCTGGAGAAAAAATAGAGCTTAAATTTGCATGGGGGCTGGGAAAATCCTCTAATAACTAGGCATAAGCACTAGTATTATGGAAAGGGTTAAAAATAGCTCTGAAAATAGGAGTTAGACAAATATCTATATTGGTTGATTCGATGTTAGTCATTCAAAAAGTCCACAAAGGTAAAAACTTAAGAGATGAGAATTTGTTGCCCATGGATGCTCTGATTAGAAATCAAATTCAATTTTTTTTTATTTCCTTCTTCCATATAAAAAGAAAGAATAATAAAATTGCAAATGAACAAGCCAATAAAGGTGTCCACCTTGAACAAGGTGTGTTGCTCCTCGATAAAGGAGACCACTCATTTCATTATATATCATGAAGCTCAAAGGGAAGAATAAGCTAGAGGCAAGGAATAATATAATTATCAAGGCACGATGGAGCGAACAGACCCTGACGCGTGTCATGATGATTAATAAAAATACAACTAATTTTAACAATAAATTTGAAGTGATGATCCTCGATCTCAGCAATTGATTTATATTGCCTCTTCAGGTGGTTATTAAAGATGGTTCTCATCTTTCTCAAGGATTGCACGTGTCATTTGACATGGAATACCTCCTTGGAATATATTATACCTAAGGGTAGTACCATTCTCCCCTGCTTGTGGAATAAATGCAAGATGCATGACCATTGGGGGAAAGATAGGTTGCAGGACATCATGGATTAGATTAGGGAAATGCAACTCATAGGCAATCAATGTAATTTAATACAGATGGAGATTGGCATAAGAAGCAATATGGACTATAAATGGACAGTAGTGAATTTGGAGCTACTCAGAATTTCAGTGAATAGGAAACCTTTGTTATGTATGCCTTCTCCATTCAAAACAGGTGGTGATAGTTCTCAACCGACTCAGGTAGTGGTCTCGCTAGAGTAGAACTTGACCAAAATAGATAAATTTGGGGATAAACTCATGGTGGAGGCATGCTCACATTTGTCTTTGTTAATGTGGAAGATTGAGGTTGTAAGAGAGGATGTCGAGAAACTCAAAATATCAATGGCCACTCTAGCCCTGAAGGTTGATAATCTCGGATCAAAGGTAGAAGGGATTGAGGTGACAGTTGAGACTATGACAGTGGGAGTTCTTAAGGAGGTCTTTGGACTTCAAGATTCACCCATTAGTGGAGTAGAACCATCGGGCGAGCCTGAAGAGCAGCTAAATATAAAGCTTACAATGCAAGTAGTGGAGGAAAACGATAGTGCATCGACAACCAGCTGGAATCCAAGAATGTAGTATTTTTTAAGTAATTTTTTTATAAATGTTATGTAAAACGATATTATATAATGGCCTACTTTGGATATTGTATGGGATAAATCTTGTTAGAGGCATACTTGGGTGTAGGAAGGGTAGCAATAGATCTCATTTTGATCAATTATGGAATATAAAAAATGAAAATCAGCACATGAATGTAAGGGTACTAGCCCGTTTACCAGATTGATTAATGCAAGCTACCTATTTCTTTCTAAAAGAAATATTATCTATTGTTTTGAAAAGATTGTGTATATATCATATAAAGCAATTGAAAAATATATTTTTTATAGTTAAAGCATTTAAAGTAGTCACACTATTTTACATTTTGGTCCTTTTTTAGGTATATTTTGGTCAATTTTTTGTGAAATCAATAAAGATTTTTCGGACTTACTAGTTTAAGTTATGTATCTTGCATAACGTTCAAAAATACAATTTTAAAAAAATCATATATATATATATATATATATATAAAGAGAGAGATGCAATTTTTTTTCCTCCAATTTTGAACTCTAAATGAGGTTTGCACGTGAAGAGATTTGATCCCTCTCCATGCATGCTAGATCCATGCTTAAGATGGATCTATATTGGTTTATCTTCTTAATATATGTTGGTTAAAATAATTTTCATCATACTGATATAAAATAGTATAAATCCATCTTAAGTGTGGATCTACCAAGCACTTAGAGGGACCATATATCTTAAGATGCAACCCACTTTTTGAGTATAAAACTTAGGAAAGGTTTGCAACTTGAGAGATTTGATTCCTCTAAGCTTTTAGTGCATCCAGAATTAAAATGGATCTATGCTTGTTTTGAGCAACACTTTAATAAAATGTTTTATTGAAATATTTTATTTATATTTGACGTTATTTGTATTAAATTGTTAATACATGCTCCCCACCTTGAATTATAAAGAACTGATTAATGGAATAAATTAAAACTCACTCATTCTCTATATATTTGATGTTAAAATCTTTTGCTTAATATATATTGAACTATTTGATTTATAATGGAAATTAAATCTTTTTTATTAATACTTTTTCATTTTTATATATCAATTTGATTCCTGCGTTGAGCCTCTACCTATGTGCTTATTGAGATTCCCTCATTGTTCATTGCTCATCTTCCCCAAATGGCCCCTTTGGAGTCTGGTCCAGAGGGATTTCACCCTCCTTCTCACGAGTCCCCTCCTGACCTTGTTTCCCTAGCCTTTTCCAACCTCATCAATTCGCTCAGGCCTCCTCGAGAGCGACCTTTCGTCTCCAAGTTTATGAATAAACTTAATGCAATCCTGGAAATAGAGTTACCCCCTGCAATCCCTAAAAAATCAGCACTCTCTCTAGCAAAGCAAGGATTGGTAGGACAATTCACTAGACTCTGGCCCTCTCCGAAAATAGTTCAGAAATGGGTTGAACAAAACTGGGTTGCAAAAACTCAAGGTCAAACCTCTATCCGCTTCTATGGTAGGGGATATTTTACTTTCTACTTAGAATCCAAGCAAGATCGAGATTTTATCTTTAGAAATGGACCATATTTTATGGACACGAGAGACTTATACCTAAATAGATGGATGCCAGACTTTGATCCTGAACTTGATATGCATAATGTTGTTATGTTCTGGATTTGACTTCCTCACCTCCCCCTCCATTGTTTGGGAGATGATTTGGTAAGAGCAATCGGAAATTCATTTGAGAAATATATAGATAGAAGCGAACCAAGAGAAAATATACATGCATGTGCTCGAATATGCGTGGAAGTTGACCTAGGTAAGGGGTTACTGGAGGAAGTGAAGATCAAGGTAGATAACTGGACACACATTCAACAGCTGGATTATGAACAACTCCCATTTAAATGCAAGATATGTCATGAATATGGTCATTTTGCAAGTATATGTTTTAAAAAAGTAGCAAAGGAGCTAACAGAAACCCAAGAAGTGCAATGGGAAACATCCAGATGAAAAAAAACAGGGAACTGCAATAAATCAACTAAGCTTGCAGTTCCCTCTCATTTAAAATCTAATCCTTTTGATGTCCACCCTCTTGGGTCAAGAAAAAGGTATATTTTCTCCTCAGTAATTGCTTTATTTTGTATTTATCCTTACATGACTGGCTCTGTTTATGAATTGAAATAAAGGAAATTATAGTTAAAGTTGGATGAAAGCACTTGGTAAAAAATTAGATAAATCTAACACAGGAAACTGACCTTTTACTATCCTTGTGTGCAGAACACGCGGATTGGTCAATAGTCGTTCACTTGATAGAGAAACACCATGCCGTAAAAGGGAAAGACAGCGTCTGAAGCAGGCAAGGTAGCGAGAGACTAGGCAGATAAATACTATTTCATGACAGAATCAGATTATGCATTGTGAAATCCTCAGGATCCCCTAATCCAGAGGATTCGCTTTTATCTAGTTTACTCTTTTACTATTATATATAAGGCCAAAAAGAAAACGAAGTTCAGTTTAGACTTATGTAGTTTATAATTATTATTTTTGAGACATATAATAATGTTATCTCAGTCACACTGTAATTTGGTTACTTATATTAATGAAATATTGCATTTCATCTTCACTTATACTCTAAGTATTCCTTAACGGAGACTTCTGGCGACTCTGGGCCCGGTGAAGAGAAGTTCTACTGCTTTCTTGTGTTATAATCTTTCCATTTGAATCTTTATTGATTGTTAATGTTCAGTTAATATTATTTTTCTTATTGTGAGGATTAAAGATTCCAATTCATATTGTTGTTCATTTTGATTCATACTTAGTCGTGTGATGTATCTGAGTAATGCTTTGATTTGATTGGTTATATTAGTTTCAGTAGTAGATTGATATTCATTCTAAGTGATGATATTATAGATCTTAGAGACAGTATTAAGTGATTTCCATAATATGCTTATAGAGAACAGTTGTTGTTTAGAAATCATTTATCGTATTTGCTTGTTTGCTTTTCAATTCTCAATTATCGTTCAATCAGGATTGTCATTCAATTGGGAATTGCCGTTCAACCAAGATTGTCATTCAATTAGGATTTGTCGTTCAATTCCGATCTGCTATAGATTAGCATTGTTGTTAAGTTGTTACAGTTATCTTTCTTGATCGTGTGAGTTAGTTTTAATTCTATTTGAGGGTTTCCAAGCGTGATTCTTTCCATTCACATTCAAATTCATTCGATTTTGGAATAAGTAGACGGAATTGCAAAGTGTGTTAAGAGTTCTTTCAGAGTCATTTCTTCCTTAGTTATTTCTTTAAGAGTTGTGTGAATTAAGTTGAAGAGATAGTTATTAGTGATTGCAAAGATTTACCTTTAGCTAACCTTTGAATTCACTGCATAGATTGTGCTGACACTCTTGAGATAAAAAGACTTACCTTGGGTTGACAATTAATGTCGGAATTAAGATTGCCTGTAAAAAGACATCTTAGTGCACCAACATTTTGGCGTCGTTGCCAGGGAGAGTGTTTCAATTAATTTCCTTTTATCTTGTTGTGAAAGAATTGGATTTTAAAAACTGAAGGTAAGAACCTGCGTACCTAGCAAGTAAAGTTCTTGCTTACCAACCCACTTTTCAGCAAAATCTTAGAGGTTAAATAGGAATTGGTTTTTATGAATGACTAGGAATAGAAAGATAGAAAAAGAGCAGAACACCCCACCTAAATCTGCAAAAATCAAAGGATCGGTGAACCTATAGATGAAATCGTAAGAAAAGCAGAGTCTCAAGCGTCAGTAGGATTCTAGGCAGTACCTAGACAAATTTCTATTGTTATCCCTCAAGAAGCAGGCTCACCATCTACAGCTTAACGTTGAGATTCAAAGCCAAGTTGGAGGATCAGAATAGAGTCTTCAAGCTACAGTAAGTTTACATTCTGATCCTCTACAAGAGGTAAAATCTTGTAACTTAAGAGAAGGAAAAGGAGAAACCAGTGGGACTGCTAAGGCAGAACCAAAATTGTTTGAACAGGGATCTCCTGTGATCCTAGATCTAGGTAATTTTGCAAAGCCAGCTCGGGTTGCTAATCCTCCCCTTACTTAAAAAGCACCCCTTTAAATCCCCGAAGGTTATTGGCACATCTTTGACCAAATGGCAAATCAACCACCTCAAGGTCAAACCTCGACATTAGAGTATCCCATAGTCGATCAAGTGGCCAATGCCCCCATGAAGGCTATTCCTCTGCAGAGCATCCCAACTTTCCATGGGATGATCACAAAGGATCTCGATGCTTTCCTATTTGAGTTTGATGTCCTCTGTAGAGGGTATGACTACACCATTGACCCCCAAAAGCTAAAGTTGTTCCCTTCCACTCTGAAAGGATCAGCCTTAAGATGGTTCATGGGTCTGGGTGGGCGAACTATTAATTCTTGGGACGAGATGGAACCTCCATCCTCAAAAGATACCAGGACTTTTGTAAGACTAGGGAACTGAAAGATGAAATTTTTAAGATGACTACAAAAGATAATGAAACACTAGAAGAATATGTAGAATGGTTTAATTATAATTTGAAGAGGTCCCCACACATTTCCTTACCGAAAGTAGTCATAAGAGCTATCTTAATTAAAGGAATGAAAGAGGAATGGGTAGAAACTCTAAATTTAGTGGGAAAAGGAGATATTTCTCAGGAAGATTATGATGAAATCATTCGCTTGTGTATCAGGTTTTCGCGAGGAAGCACATGTACAGGAACAGGAAGCCAAGATCCCATGAGCAGGGGAAGCAAACCACACAGTGGAGGCGTAACGTGGATGAAAATCGCTAACCTCTTGGAAGATTTTAAGACGGACATCCTGGGCACTCTCACAATGTAGCGAGACATCTTACAGGCTAAACAAAAACAAGCCTTAGCAGAACAAAACTTGGCCATCTTCTTTCCACATTGTTGAAAGAAGCATAGCCAACGAGAATGTCCATTAGACATGGTACAGACATGCATTATTTGTACTAAAGAGCACGCCACTAAATAATGTCCATTATTGTTGGGGCTGAAAGCAGTATTCAAGGAAGCAGAAGAAGAAAAAGAGTTGGTATATCAGATGAACCAACGTCAATAGTGGCAGGCTAAACCTACAGGTATGTCACAAGATGCATCCCAGATCTTTCCTTCTTCACAGTTTAATCAGTAACATAACCTTGAGATAACATGGCAGGGCCAATCATCCTACCCAAATTGGAAAACCCATCCATTCCCTATGACATCCTAGCTAATGCAATCTTTTATGGGTAATGGTTGGCCAAATTCTCCTTTTACTCCTGTTTGGCAGGGAAATCCCTATCAATCCTAGTGGCCTGCCTCCACCTCTCAAAATCTGAATTGGTCTACAAATTGGCAGCGACCTCTGGGGATATCTAATGCACCTATGGGGGCGGGTCCTCAGCATCAACTTGCACTATCAGCACCGTATACATTACAACAAAATCCCCAACCTCTTTTACGGCCTCAATTACCAGCTCAACTGAATCCAAATCCTAATAACAGACTGGGCTAGTTGGTACAGATTATTGAAAGCTCAGATTATGAGGTTGAGCAAAAAGAATGTAATGAACTCAGATTGAGGTTAGGTCATATCATCACCCCTGAGGAAAACAGAGATCAACCTTCAATCAAAATTGAAACCAAACCTATACATATACCACCACCTGTAATTAATACCGAACTAAAACAAGGAGAAGAGACAGATCCGCATGAAGACCCTAAAAAACTTATAGTCACTTCTCCCCCATTCCCCAAAAGGTTAACAATACCCAAACCTATTGTTTATCCAAATTTCAATCTTGTAGGGGAACTAAAAAATATTTGTATTAAAATCCCTCTCCTCCATGCCATTCAAGACATACCTTTCTATGCTAAAATAATTAAAGAGTTATGCGTAAAGAAGCCTGCGAGGAAAGAAAAAACCTCGCCCACCATTCACGTTGTAGGGACCTTATTTGATTTACTCTTGGGAGGGGAAACTCCAATAAAGTATGAAGATCTTGGAAATCCCATAATGACAGTTCAGATATATGGCTGCTATTTTCCCAGTACTCTAGTTGATATGGGTGCAGTCATTAATATTTTAACAGCAGAAACCTGTAAAGCACTTGGTATTACAACTCTGGAACCAACCACCACTTTATTAGAACTTGTTGATTGTTCAGTGGTAAGTCCAGAAGGAACCATACAAGATATCACAGTTTTTGTTGATTCGTGGGAATATCCAGTAGCTTTTCTTGTCATAAACCCAAAGAGTAGATTAGATGGGCACCCTCTGATTCTGGGCTGACCTTCGCTTGTGACAACTGATGCTTATATTGGCTGTCGAGAAGGTGGCATGACTATTGCAAAGGGGGATGTTGTAAAAAATCTTATGTTATATCCTCCTGCCAAGCCAAGTTTGCCCATTGTAAAAATATGTAAACAACCACCAACGTACCTGGAGGAAAGCATCCATTCACCACTCACAGTAGTAGAGGCACTGGAATTTAAAGATCAGACTAAAGACGATGTTATCAATAATTTTATAAATTAGCCTACTAATGTGAGCAATGTAAAGTGTCAAATGTTGAAAGAAATCCTGGATAATGAATCCATGGAGGATCCTCTAAATGATACCGAGGATCAACATATTCAAATGACTATTGTTCATAAAAACAAACCGGTAGAGATCGAACCCGGAAAAATTCTAAATATTAATGATGGTCTGGATAGCGATCAGCATCAAAAGCTCATACAGGTCCTACAAAAATATAAAGGGGCTTTTGCATGGGATTATCTTGATATGAAAAGAATAGACCCACAGCTATGTACAAACCACATCTATACTGAGAAGGATGCTCGACCCATCTGGCAGCCTCAACGGAGATTGAATCCGCATCTCAAGGACGTTGTGAAAGAAGATTTACAGAAGCTGTTCGATGTAAACTTTATTTATCCTATCTCAGACAATAAACGGGTCTCTCCATTGGTGGTCATCCCTACGAAAAATGGGAAGTGGCGTATCTGTGTAGACTACAGGGAGTTGAACAAGGCAACACAGAAAGATCATTTCCCCTTCCCATTCATCTATCAGGTCCCTGATACTTTGGCAGGGAATCACTTCTTTTCCTGCTTAGACAGTTTCAACGGCTACAATCAGATTTAGATTGCCCCTAAAGACCAGGACAAAACAACCTTCACCTATCCCTGGGGTACATTCGCATACAAAGTATTACCATTTGACTTATGTAATGCGCCAGCTACATTGCAGAGGGCTATACTCAACATCTTTGTTGATTTAATAAATGAAGGACTTGAGGTGTATATGGATTATTTTACTCCATATGGGGATGACTTCGACCAAGAATTGCAAACATTAGAAAAAGTATTAGAACGATGCATTACTACCAAGTTATGTTTAAGCAATGTCAGGTGCCACATGATGATGACCAAGGGCATAATCTTGGGACAATATCACTGCAACAGGAATACAGGTAGACCCAACACTCATACATAGGTACGTAGCTTCCTAGGATATGCAGATTATTATCGTAGGTTTATTAAAAAAAATTCACAAATTGTTGTGCCTCTATATGCTTTGACTGGAAATGTTGATTTTAGTTGGTCTGACAAATGCGACACAAATTTTACAGGTTTAAAGAAACTATTCTCAACAGCACCAGTATTACGTGGACCAAACTAGGAGTTGCCTTTTCACATATCCACAGACGCATCAAATGTAGCTATAGGCATTGTCCTTGGCAAGGAGGAGGACAAGAAACCTTATGCTATATATTATATTAGCAAAAATCTCACTTCTGCAGAACTTAATTATATAGTGACAGAAAAAGAATTCTTAGTTGTTATCTATGCAATAAACAAATTTAGACATTATATAACTAGCTACCCAGTCTTTTTGTACATTGATCACTCTGCCATTCGGTATCTAGATAATAAACCTGTCACAAATGGTCGAGTAACACGATGGCTATTGCTTTTGCAAGAGTTTGATATTACTATCAAGGATCGTCTGGGGAAGGAAAACCCGATTGCTGATTTTCTATCACGAATCTCGAAGTTGAATGATCCACTGGTGATAGATGACCAATTTCTGGATGAACATCTATTTGTCATGGCAGCCATGGTACGCAAATGTGGCAAATTATCTGGTAGTCAGGAAGCTACCTATGCATTTGACAGCAAGAGAAAGGAAGTTGATCATTCAAAGCAGCGCCCAATTCTCTTGGATTGGAAGATATATTTTTCACACAAGGGCCAACAAGTGTATACGCAGATGCATTCGCGAGGATGAGATTCATGACATCCTGAAAGATTGCCATGACGAGCCCTGCGAGGGACATTTTGCAGATCAAAGGACAGGACATAAGGTATTACAAATGGGCTATTATTGCCACTATTTTTTAGGATGCTAAGAAATATGCCCAGGCTTGCGATAGTTGTCAAAGGATTGGCAAGCCTGGCCAATCTAATAAAATTCCTCTACAACCCCAACTAGTCATAGAACCCTTCGAAAGGTGGGCATTAGACTTCGTTGGCCCATTCCATCTGTCATCCAATCAGAAGGCCTACATACTAGTTGCCATGTATTATGTGACGAAATGGGTGGAAACAGTAGATTTACCAAGAGCCACAGAGGAAGTTGTGATTAACTTCCTTTTTGGATTGTTTGTGCAGTATGGGTTATCGCAAGAAGTGATCACAGGTGGGGGAGGGAAAATTACAGGACATAAGATTACTGCCACTCTCAGGAATCATCATATTACACACAGGATCACTTCCCCATATCACCCACAGGTGAACGGGCAAGTCAAAAGCACCAATAAGGTCATTGAAGTGATTCTGACCAAGACAATCTCGACACACCGACGAGACTGGGTTGCTAGATTACAAGAGGCCTTGTGGGCCTATCTCACGACTTGGAGGAATACTACTGGATACTCTCCATACCAACTTGTGTTTGGAAAAGAACCTATTTTTCTGATCGAATTCGAAATAAATACTCTAAAGACGACCAAGGAAGTAGGGATGGATCTAACAGAAGCCCAAACTAAGCGACTCCAATAGATTAATGAACTAGACGAGGCTCGACTGCTTGCTTTGCAACGAATTGCAATTATTCAACAACAAAGGGAAAATGGCATGACAACCTTATCAAGAAGAAAACGTTTCAAAAAGGGGATTGGGCACTGCTTCGATTCTAAGATTTCCCAGGCAAGTTGCAAATAAGATGGCTCAACCCTTATGAGATTCAAGAAGTGCATAACAATGGTACTCTTACCTTGGCTACCATTAACGGATCTGGCCATTCTTTTAAGGTGAATGGAAACCAAGTACACCTCTATCACAAACCACTCACCAAGGAGTCTTTCTGTGAGTAGGTACGTGAGGACCCCTCCATGCAAATCTTAGTTGCAGGAAGTGATGGCCCAGCAGCTTTTCTTTCAAAAAATTGAGATTTCATTAGAAATTGTAAATAATGTATATACTCTTTTTGATTAGTTGCAACTAAGAATAGATATTACCGTGTAAATACGAGTTTTTTTATTTCTTTGTGTGCTTGATAAGTGTTATTCAATCGATTAAACGATTTTTGTTCAATTGATTGAACACTTTTGCATTTTGATTTTGTTCTTCGAACGATTGAACAGTACATTTTCATTTTTTATTTTGTTGTTCAAACGATTGAACGATTTTCGTTCAATCGATTGAACATCACATTTTCATTTTTTGATTTCATTGTTCAAACGATTGAACGATTATCATTCAATCGATTGAACAACACATTTTCATTTTTTTTATTTTTTTTTCAAACGATTGTCGTTCAATCGATTGAACAACACATTTTCGTTTTTTTTTATTTTGATGTTCAAATGATTGAATGATTGTCATTCAATCGATTGAACAACACATTTTCATTTTTTTATTTTGATGTTCAAACGATTGAACGATTTTCGTTCAATCGATTGAACAACACATTTTTTTTTTTTTTAAATTCAAACGATTGTTATTCAATCGATTGAACAACACTTTCGTATTTTTGTTTTTTCTGTTCAAATGATTGAACGATTGTTGTTCAATCGATTGAATAACACTTTTGTTTGCGATTTCTTTTGTTGTTCAAACAATTGAATGATTGTTGTTCAATCGATTGAACAACACTTTTGTTTGCGAGTTTTGTTGTTCAAACGATTGAACGACTGATGTTCAATCGGTTGAACAACACTTTTGCTTGCGATTTTTTGTTATTCAAATGATTGAACGATTGTTGTTCAATCGATTGAACAGCACTTTTGTTTGCGATTTTTGTCATTCAAACGATTGAATGATTGTTGTTCAATCGATTGAATAGCACTTTTTGTCTTTTTAATAGAATAAATTGTGAATTTTTCTTAATGGTCATGATGCCCCATTTTCTTTCTTTTCTCCTTTATATTGTGAATAAACACCATTTGAATGGATTTGTGCTTGATATAAGAAAAAAACAGTAATGACAATACCATTATGACTCATGAAGCCTTTTGATGGTTATCTTTGTTCAAAAACTGATACGGTGTATCTTTATAATGACTCACTAAACATCTCTTCTTTGGACACATCATAAAATGATTTATTATTTTCAAACCATGTTGGATTAAATTTTACACTGTCAAATGGATAAATCTCATTGACATGATGATATGGGGGTAAGAGTATAAACTTTCATTGGCATCTTCTTACTTCTTACACCATCCCTGACTCTTAAGGAGCAAATGAGCCTCCCTCTTTTTAACAAATAAAAATTCCACTAGAAAAATGGACATAATGAGATGTGAAAATGAATCAAACATCGTTTTAAAAAGGATAGGGGGTCTCATCACGAGCCAACCTACCATGATCATAAGTGTTATAGCTCCATTTACCATCCTTAGTACTTGTGATGCTTGTTTTATGGCCTAGGGCAACCCCTCCTTCCAGACTTGGTCCAAATATTTTAAAAACAGTGTTTTATTCCCTATACGCTACTTTGCCCTGAGATAAAAGCGTGTACACGTGGGCTAGTCTACACCCAACCCGTGTATATATGTTAAAACACTTTAAAAAAAATAAATTTCCTTAATTATGGGCAGAGTTCACGGGTTTTACCTGTTGTTTACCTCCCAGTTCCTATGGCCCAACTGTTTCTCAACTAAAAAACTAATTGGGAGAAGTATAAATAGACTTCTATGGGAAGGCCTTAAGGAGGAGAAGAGATAGAATTATTATACTGAGATTATCCCTGACTAAGTCTGAAGTATCCCTATACAACAAGCACTTCCCCAAGTTTTAGGAAACCCTTGTTTCTTGAGTGTTGATATTGTCCCACTTGCTTGAGATATCATGGTATTGGTTATGGAAGGAGGTTGTTGAAGGTTGGGACTAGACGGATCTGAAGGACAGTTCTGCTTGGAGCCAAAAAAAGAAGACTCAAGTGAATTATCTCCGTGTTAGTTATAGCTTTCTACTATAAAAAGAAACGTTGTCTTGTTCCTGAGATTAACTTTTTTTATGCATCAAATATTGTTATAATTCATGTATGAATGTTATTTTGATGTATAACTAATCATTTGCTTATATGATATAAAGTTGATTTCATTAAAATGCTTTATCTATATGCTGCTATGTATGTTCGAATTGGCTGATTTTACATATTTGAAGATCATCAGGAGTTGCAGAGGGGCTGAACCCTGCTGGAACTACCCAAACGAAGGACAACTAGGTATGGTCACTATCGCATAGTTTGTTTATATAAGCATGCTGCCTGAGTTGTATGTGTGTTTCTTACTGTAGTTTGCTCTTGCTCTGTTGGGGTTCCAACCTAAAGCCCCAGGGTACTTATTCCATAACAACAAGGATCTAACAAGTGACATTCCAATTTGGCTACAAAACCAAGGTAATGACCTTCTTAATCCTTAAAACTATCAGAAGGGCAGGGGGTCTCATCACGAGCCAGCCTGATCACTTTGTTATATCCTAGTGAATGGAACTATGGTCATCTGGTCGCCATGCCAACATAGTGGTCTCTTTATGACAAGGAAAAGACGAACCATCTACATCCTAAAAGGAAAACTCTAGCTCATTTGTGGGGTCAAAAAGCAACCCTGTCGAGGCTATGAACGCTTGTTGGGAGCAGCGGCTCTACTTATGGTATTGAGGTATCATCTTAAACTGCCAAATGTTCTCTAAGCTCTTATCACCTATGGATTTGTTTTCTAATGGGATTTTCCATTTTAACAACACTCTTATAAGCTGATTTGCATGGTAACTTCTATCATATATTCATTATATTCTAAATTGTCCAATCATTTTACGTCTGTCATTAATATAGATCGTCGATTATGCCTTTGTCATTAATACCGCTTGTGGTGAAAATCTTTTGACATAATGCATTAAAATCTCTGTTTTAATTTATTTTCATTCATTTCACATTCGATGATGTGTATTGCTTTAATTGCTTTATTGATTAACACGTTGTTTTTGGGATTGGTTGCCGGCATTTATGCGTTGTTAATGCTTTCTCTTACTTTTCACATGTTGAAAGGACGTGGATGCCCTTTTCTCATCAGAGGGGGAATGGCCTGCGTACGCACGACATGTGTGACAGTTATGAACAATTAAGTGATAATCATTTGAATTAACTTTCGGGGAAGGACTCTATGATGATTATGAATGAGTAATAATTAGCAAGTATTTCTGATTGGGGAATGGACGGAAACCATTCTGGTTGGCATGAAGACTCGTGATCCTACGTTAAGTGTGGTTAATGGACCAATGAATTAATTAAATATGATACTAATTCCCAAAACATCGTCATTTATTTGTTAATTGCAGTAAAATTTTTTGTTGTTGTTCTAAAATGTGGAAGTGTAAAACAATTGCATATAAGCGAACCAGTTACAGGTATAACAACCATGGCAGGAAGAGCTATCTGGTATGAACTGCCAGTGCTTATTGTACGAGATCAAGCTCGTGCAATTCTCGGGCACGTAGGATGGCTGCAATATCTGAATAAGTTGCAACATTTTCATGAGGGGTTCACGTTGGAATTTCTGCAAAATTTGCAGAATGGCAGCACCACAGTCAGAGGCAGAAGTATAACAGTATCTGAAACAGTCATAGCCGAAGTCACTGGACTTCTGGCTAAAGGAACCAAATGGATAGAAAAACATGTCCTTCTGCACAATGTGATTGAAGTGTTCTAGGATCCAAGAGAGCAACTAGTGCGAACAGGAAAAGGGATCCATCCTTCGGCGTTAAGGTAGTCGTGGAAAAAATGTGTTGTCATCGTGCAAAGATACATTACCTGCGACAGTTGACACGATGTGGTAAGCCCTCGCCAACTGAAACTTCTATCCATTTTAAAAGAGAAAATTTCAGTTAATTTGTTGCTTTATTTGAATTCCCTATTACATGAGGTCACCTGTAGAGTTAGGACAGCCAAGGACCCACACAAAGTAATTAGTCATCACCGATTGATTAAATTAATTATTATGAACGAACTAGCCCAACAGCAGTCAAACGGGGACAATGTTGTAAATCCTACATTGGCTCCACCCCCAGAAAACACGGTAACAGAGAAAAAAGGGCCAAGAACCCCAGGTTCGAGAAGGACACTAAAAAGAAAGAATTCATTTGTGTCCCTAAACCCAGCAAAACATAGGCGCTCTATGCAAGTGAGAGCCCAGCGAAGCATCCCAATTCAAGCAGGTGAGGCTGGACCATCCCGCACACCAACTGCAAGTCTGCAAAATTCCCCTTTGCAAGACTATGAGGAGGAAGTGGCCAAGGTATTGGAAAACATGGGAATATTTGGAGAAGGTAAAGAACAATCCAGGAATGCTGAAGAACAGAATTGCACCCCCAACGAGTCTGCCCCTGTTGATAGCCCTAGTCTTGAGCAAAACCTTCCATGCACTGATTCCATGGAAGAATAGAGGGAACCAATTCCTTCTATGGAAAAACCCCTTGAAGCAAAGGTACATGAAGAAGATGTCACTAGAAGAGAAAATCGGGCAACAAACACCAGTCCAGTGGACCCCCCATCTGAAGAAAACCCTTAGATGAAACCCTGGTAGATGAAAATCAACCAAGTAATACTTTTTTTTCTATGTCCCCTAAGGACGAGGCCTACCCAGAAGAAAACCCGGAGAATGAAAATTGTTCAAGAGACACTATTGTATTGGGATCTCCTGAAAGAGAAATCCATGATAAAGTGGAGCTAGAAGGTGAAGCTCCATCGGGAGGTACAGTCCCTAAGGACAAGGCCTACCCAGAAGAAAACCTGGAGAATGACAATTGTTTAGAAGACATTGTTGTATTGGGATCTCCTGAAAGAGAAATCCATGATAAAGCGGAGCTAGAAGGTGAAGCTCCATCAGCAGGTACAGTTCCAGATGGAACCCTCCCTGATGCTGACACATTACTGGTGAGCCCCAAAAATGGGTAACTTTTATGGGCTCATTTTGCCTATTATTCTTGATTAATCCACCATTCTTCATAGTTTTATGCATGCTTTTGAATATATTTACGTTAATTGAATGAATTAGAATATTCACTTGACCACAAAGTCTAATACGTGCTTATTGCAAATTTTTGGACATCTTTTAGACCAGGTCAGGCATTTATGAGCAAGTTGGCAGCCAAATACGAAGGAACAAGGCTGAGGATTTGTAGGAGGGGTGTCTCATACACTAAATGACCCCTTCCTCGAGTTCTCTACCATCAGCTTGGAGTTCAACAGCCCACCAAAGATAATTTCAAGGGGCAGGCGAGCAAGTTTAGTGAAGTGGCTGATTAACTGTAGTTTTGGGTAGCCAAGCTCCTAAAGTTAAGGAAGAATGTTGGGAGTCCTCGTGTTGCATAAGTAGGAAGGCTTCAAGCCTTGGTAGTTTAGCTATTGAACAGTTTGTTTTTTCACTTTAGTGTAGCTCTACATTTCAGCTCATTTTTGATCTCTTGCTGTAAATAGTTTTGTGACATGACTATTATTTTTTGAGTAATGGAGATGAATTCCGCTTTGCACCAGCTCTGAGATTTCTTAGGAGGCTGTAGCTCTTGGGGTTGGGCCCAACCCAAGTGCTAGTACCTCCTTTGTGTACTTTTATGTCTTTTTCTTGCATTCATAGAATAATTTATGTTATTTAGGTTAAGATCTTGCTTTGTTACTTAGGTTGTTTTTTATGATTAAGATAGTTTTTCATGCTTCAGGTTGATTTGATAGTTTTGTAACAGAAAATATCTATAAAAAGGCCATCAAGCAGCACTTGATCTCATCTCTCCCTCCTTGGGACCATGAGCTGAGACCAAGGCATACTTGCTGCCACGAAAACATTGTTTTTTCCTTCCAATGCAATTGTTAGTGTTAGATTTTAAGTTGGAAAAGTTGATATCAGTTGTGCTTGCATGTTTAGATCTGTTCTTACTTAGTTTCCATAGCTATCTTGCATGATTTCCTTTCTATAAACTTTTTTTCATCATGTTTCTGGTTTTTAGGTCAGATTAGGTCAAAATAGATAGATCTCTATTTTTCCAGCCTTTGTTCGATTAGTTTTGGAAAATAGTGTGCAGAGCACTTGTAAAACATCCCTACCTATCCTTCCTCCATCATACAACTTGTTCCAGCCCCTAATCCAAGATTCCTTCCCTTCATTTGCCACACTTTCCCAATTTGCCCTAATTTCTACATTTTTGTGCAATATTGCTCTCTCCATCCTTGAACAAATCCAACCACCTTCATCACTCCTTAGCTTCATTTACCAGGTCCTAGACCACTTAATAGCCTTATCCATCTTTCATTTCCACTTTCCCATCGCTTTTCCACCATCAACCCTCTAAAATCCACTTTTGGCCTGTTCCTGTAGAACCCCTACAGACTTCCTGTAGAAGTTCACGCGAGCAATTTTTTCGAGATTTGATCACTATGGAATTATTTATAAGGGTGCTAGAGACCCATTAGACCTTCTTCTCACCTTCCCAACCTCCTGCAAGCGCCCACTCCATTTCCTTTCACCAATAAACCCCTGCACAGTCAAAAACAGTTAAAGCACATGCATAATAATTCTGCAAAATTACTCAAAAATACAAAAAGATGCTTTTTCCATATTTTCCTTCAGAAGTAGCTTATTTGCATGCATTTTACCTTTCCAAGAGTCAATGGCATCCATTTCAATAGCTTTCATCTCTTTTCTTGCACAAGTAGGGTTAGTCAGTAAAACTAGGGTTTGTTAGGGTTTGCATTTCCTTTCAGCTTTCTGCTTCTTTCTACAAGTAGACTAGCCTCTTTTGAGTTAGCTTTTATCCATCACAGTTAAAATCTCCTTCTAAGAACTCATAGAAGTTGGCTTAAGCTCCTAGTGAACTTGTGCCAGCTAATCAAGTGACAGCCGGAAATAAGAGCTAGTACTTGTGCATATATCACCGTCGCTTCCAAGTTTGTTACAAACTACCGGGTTGATAAAAGTAAAGAAGGGAGTCCCAAGAGTTGCAACATCATTGCTGCAATACCAGACCCCACCATATTTTTGGCGTTGTTGCCGGGGAAGTGTCAGAGTATTTGTGATTGCTACTTTTCTTTTATTTTCTACTGCAACCTTCTGCTAAGTAGTTTATTTCAGCAAGAGTAGAGTAGTTGTTTCATTTCCATTCTGAAATTTCATTTCTGCAAAAGTAGATTAGACATTTCCTTCTTTCATTTCATTTCAACAAGCATAGATTAGATATTTCCCGCTTTCATAGATTAGCATTTCAATTCTAAAATTTCAATTCTGCAAGTGTAGATTAGCATTTCAATTCTGCAAGCGTAGCTTAGCATTTCATTTCTGCAATTTCAATTCTGCAACATAGATTAGTCATTTCCTGCTTTCATTTCAATTCTACAATTTTCATTCCAACAAGGTTTATTTTAGTTAGTTGCAATTTGTTGTGCAATCAATTTCAGTTTTGCAAGTACAAGCAGAGAAAAACACAAAAATCAACCAAAAACATTTCATTTCATGCCTCGTAGGAATAGACACAATTCAGGAAAATTTTTACCCAACACCCCCGCCACGTCACTGAGTCACCCTTCTCTCTTCTTCGGTGGCAGTGATCCAGAAGAACCTATAGGTAAACCTCCAGAGATATACGAAGATCGTATAACAGAAGAAGAGCAAGAAAACATTCCTCCTAAGACCATGGCTGAACGCAGAAACGGTATAGGAGATGAGGAGAGAATAGAAGGTGCCTTTCCCATTCGAGAGACCAATGGGGACACAAAAATGAAAAACATTTACCTCACTTCCATGGATTGACCACTGAAGATCCTGATACCTTATTGTTTGAGTTTTCTATCCTTTTTCGAACTTATGACTATGACGAGCAAAAGTTGAAACTCTTTCCCTCTACCCTCAAGGATACAGCACTACGTTGGTTCATGGGGTTACCTAGAAACAGTATCACAACTTGGGCTCAGATGCAGCAAGCCTTTAACAACAAATACCAAAATTATTGTAGGTCAAAGGAAACAAAAGGAGAAATCTTTCAAATGACCATGGGAAGTGATGAATCTTTAGAGGACTATGAAGAAAGGTTCCAAATCAGATATAAAAGGGCCAAGTGCACACTTGACCCTGAATCTCTGAAGCTGGTTTTGCTCCGAGAAACCCTGGAAGACCTTCTAGATACCCTCTGTTTGTTGGCTGAGGGAGACATCTACCAACTACCTTATGATGACATAAAGACTGTGTTTAGAAACCATTCTAGGGCAGCTCGGAAAAGAGGTTGGGGGATTCAACTTTCAGCGAGTGCCACCTTTTCCAAGCATGACTTTGCAAATCAGATGGAAGACCTTAAAAGTGAGGTGAGAGAGGCTATTGCCATGCAAATGGATACCTCCGAATCAACCAGAAGAAAGAGGAAGCTGAAAGGGCTTTGGCCATCTTTTGTCCCATATGTACAAGGAAGCATCTTAGGAACGAGTGCCTATTGCACTCCGTAGAGGTATGTTTCATTTGTGAGGCAGACCACCCTACAAACCAGTGCCCAACCTTACCCGGACTTAAAGCTATGTACCAAGGGACTGGAGGAGCCACTGAACCACTCTACTTCCTAAACCAAATGAGGCCACATGGACCCAGGCCGTACCAGCAGGGGATGCAAGGGACATCCCAGACTTATTACAACCCCAACAAATCCACTCGCATACCTTCTTGGGGTCCTCCTACTCATCCTTCCTGGTCCGCACCCCCTCCTTGGTCATATCCAGCGCAATACCATACTCAACCTGCTACTCATTCGTTTCATTCTCATGTTCAGCCACAACCTCAGTGGAATGCACCTCAACAGGGGTGGAGGCCCTAGTGCAACTCTCCTCCCGCTATTTTTCCTCCACCACCTGCTCAACCACAACCATTACCTCCTGCTCCTCCAAGACAACCACAGATGCCTGCTCAACCGAAGTTGAACCCTAATAACAAATAGGCCCAACAGGTATATACTAGGGAGACAACATGCCCTACCTATTCTGTGGAGATTCAGGAGATCAACCTACGATCTGGGAAGGTCCTACCAGATAGCTAACCTCCTCCTAAGGAGGATGAGGAAGAGAAACAAAGTGAACCCAAAGCCATTCCACCCTTTCCTGAGAGAATAACTGGAACCACGCAACCAAACCTAGAAGAGAGTGAACTTCTAGGAGAACTTAAACAGTTATGTGTAAAAATATAACTTCTCTAGGCCATAAAAGATGTACCAATCTACAACAAATTGATCAAAGAGAAGAGTTTCAGGCACCCAGGTAAGCGCAAGAGAGACGCCCAACTATCAATGTCATAGGACAACTGTTCGACCTAATGTCGGGACAAGTAATCTATCCAAAATATCTGACCCTAGGAGTCCTATAGTCGATGTCCACATCAATGGCACCATAATCCCCCACACCCTGATTGATCTAGGGGCTGCCATTAATGTGATGACCAGGGATACTATGCTCAAACTCAACCTTCAGAGTTCCCTAAGAAAGACCTCGACAGTACTGCAGTTAGCAGACCGCTCCACCGTGACCCTTGAAGGGATTGTGGAAGATGTCATGGTCTCTGTTGATTCTTGGGAGTACCCTGTGGACTTCTTGGTCCTTCAGCCAAAGGCAAAACTCATTGGATACCCCCTAATTTCGGGAAGGCCTTGGTTAGCTACTACAGATGCTTACATCAGTTGTCGAGCTGGGAGCATGACCATTAAGAACAGGCCTATGTCCAAACAGCTAGTCCTATATCCTCCTGCCCAACCTCTGATAGAACATGACTTACCTCTCTGGTTGGAGGAGGAAGATGAGGATGAAGTCTACTCTCCACCATTGTGCACAGTGGAAGCCAGCAGGGAGGTCCTCAAACCGAGGATGACATTATTGAGAATTTAACTCAAAATCCACCTCCTAATGTGCTGCCATTAGAAGAGTTGGTAGAAGACACCCAAGCCAGTGCTTTAGTGGATCTCTATGTGTCTAATCTGACCTCTCCCTGAGTTAAGAATGTGGAACTTGGCCCTGAAAGAACCTTGAAGATCAACTCATCCCTATCCCCCTCTCAGGAGAAAGAGTTGTATAACTTATTGAATAGCCATTTGGATGCTTTTGCTTGGAGCTATAAGGAGATGAAAGGAGTCCACCCTTCAGTCTGTACCCATCACATTTACATTAAAGAGGATTGCAAACCGGTCAAGCAGCCTCAGAGGAGAATGAATCCAGCCCTTAAGGACATTGTTGAAGAAGAACTGCAAAAGTTGCTGGATGTAGGATTCATTTACCCCATCTCTGACAGCGAATGGGTTTCTCCTCTGGTGCTGGTGCCCAAGAAAAACAGGAAGTGGAGAATCTGTTTAGATTATTGAGAACTTAACAAAGCTACCAAGAAGACCATTTCCCTTTGCCTTTCATAGATCAAGTGTTAGATGGTTTGGTAGGGAAGAAGTTCTTTTCCTTCCTAGATGGGTTTAGCGGGTATAATCAGATCCAAATCAGCCCAGAAGACCAAGATAAGACCACGTTCACTTGTCCATGGGGTACCTTTGCCTACTGGGTCCTTCCCTTTGGGTTATGCAATGCTCCTGCCACTTTCCAGAGAGCAGTACTAAGCATATTTGCTGAGCTGGTTCATGATTCGGTGGAAATCTATATGGATGACTTTACTCCTTATGGGTCCAACTTCCAAGAAGCATTAACTAATATGGGAAAATTTTTAACCAAGTGTATTGAAATGAAACTGTCCCTCAGTCCTGAAAAATGTGAATTCCTGATGACTGAAGGGACCGTGCTAGGTCATACAATTTCTCAGCAAGGATTACAGGTGGATCCCAACAAGATTGCTATCATCCAAAGGGTCCCACCTCCTCAAAAAGTAAGAGATGTTTGGAGTTTTCTAGACTTACCGGATATTATAGAAGATTCATTAAATATTTCAGTAAGCTAACCTCTCCATTGTTCGGTCTTTTAGGGAAAGATGTTGAGTTTATTTGGACTGACAACTATTAAGAGGCTCTAGATGCGTTGAAAGGTAAGTTGGTAACTACCCCAATCTTGAGAGGTCCAAACTGGGCCCTACCTTTCCACATTCACACAGATGCCTCGAACAAATCCATAGGAGCAACCTTAGGACAAGTTGAAGAGAAGCTACCATATGCCATATATTTTGTCAGTAAAAACCTGTCCAAGACAGAGTTAAACTATACTATAACTGAGAAAGAGCTCCTAGCTGTAGTCCATTCCCTAAACAAGTTCAGATGCTACATCACTGGTTATCAAACATTCGTACACAATGATCATGTTGCAATTAGGTATTTGATGAATAAAGCTGATGTAAATGCTTGTATCATTAGATGGTTACTTTTATTGCAGCAATTTGATTTGACCATTGTTGATAAGCCAGGTAAGGAAAATGTTGTTGTTGATTTTCTGCCTAGACTAGATTTGCCTATAGGTGAAGAAGGCATGGTGGATGATTAAATGCCAGATGAACACCTGTTTTCTATTTCAGTACTCTCTCCAGGGTTTGCTGATATAGGAAATTACTTGGTTTCAGCACAGTTCCCGCCACACCTATCCTCAAAAGAGAAAAGCAAGATCGTGAGGAAAAGCGCCCCATTCACTTGGATTAGGGGCAACCTATTTAAAGTTAGCCCACATCAGATTTTGAGGTGTTGTGTCAGGGAGGAGGAAGTTTTTGACATCCTCCTAACCTGTCATGATGGGCCCTGTGGAGGCCACTTTGCAACAAAAAGAACCGCCTTCAAAATTCTACAGGCAGGCTATTATTGGTCCACTCTTCATCAAGATGTCAGGAGATACATCAGCCAATGTGACCGATGTCAAAGGATGGGGAAATCGACTCCAAGGGATGAGATGCCCCTCCAACCTCAAGTGACTTTCGAGCCATTTGAGAAGTGGGGCATGGATTTTGTGGGTCCTATCAACTCTCATTCTAAACAAAAGTCTTACATCATTTTGTGCACGGACTACCTGACAAAGTGGGCAGAAACAAAGGTAATCAAGGCAGCAACAGAAGAAAAATCAGTTGAGCTTTTGAGGGAAAATATCTTCTGCAAGTTTGGCTACCCAAGAGAATTAGTCACATATCAAGGAAGTTAGTTTACCTCTAACCTGATTGAAGACCTGCTCACTCATCACAAGATTAAGCACAAAACTTCCACCCCTTATCATCCGCAAGCAAATGGACAAGTGGACGTCACTAATAGAGCTTTGGAAGAGATTTTGACTAAAGTGGTGAGCAGCAGCAAAAAAGATTGGGCAGATTGCTTGGTTGAGGCAACCTGTGCCTAAAACACTACTTGGAAAACTACAATAGGTTTCACACCTTATGATCTAATCTATGGAAATAAGGCTTTGTTGTCCATAGAATTTGAATATAACACATTGAGGTTGGCAGCTCAACTAGACCTAGATCTCAACCATGCACAACAAGAAAGATTACTGCAGCTGAATGGATTAGATGAATAGAGAATGCAGGCCCTTCTCCACTCAGAGGTAGTCCAACTTCAAAGAAAGATATGGCATGACTGACACCTTAAAGAAAAGGAATTTCATCCAGGAGATTGGGCGTTGTTATACGATTCAAGATACAAGGATTTCAAGAGAAAGCTAAGGACAAGAAGGTTGGGACCATATACAATGGTGAAATGCAACGACAATGTTTCAGTCCTTATCAGGCCCATTGATGAAGAAGCCATCCCCATGCTCGTCAATGGGCATCGATTGAAAATCTACAGGAAGCCCCTTTCTAAGCAGGAGTTCATTGAAACTATGGGTAAATCAATGCTAGTAGTGGAGCAGGCCCATGTCTCCACTCCACCCACACCTTGAACACACACACACACACACACACACACAAAAGGAATAAAAGATCCTTGGGTGAAAACCTCTTGGAGGCGCCCAAGGCAGACAGTGAGGGTGAAAACCACCTGGAAGCGCCCCATCTATCTCAGACAAAAATAAATAAATAAATAAATAAACCTAATTTATGTTGAACAAATTACAGGTTGCAAGAAGTTCATTACAGGTTTTAGGAGGATCACACAAGACAAAGGCAGAGGTCAGCACCAGGCTGCAAGCATCCCTCACAATCCATTCCTCCATGATCATTACCCTTTCCTAAGATTTGGTCTCATTCGGGCTAAGATTTCACCTTCTACAGGAAATTTTGTATCTTCTACTGGAAGATCCTGTAGAACCTACAGACAAGCCAAAATTGATCTCAAAAGAAAACCTGAAGGTTGGGAATCTATATGTGAGGCCTGTAAACCTCCCTGCTTACATCCATTGCCATATGTCGCCCTTTTTCCATCTTTGTACACCTCCGTTGCACTCATTTTTATGTCCCTGCATAGTCACACACAAAAATCATGTTTCCTTCATGCTGCCAGCAAAAATTTTTAATGACAAACCTAAGCAGTAGTTTTTCACTCACCATACCTGATACCCTCCATCTAGACTCCTTATCAGCCGAGACTCTCTTCAACAGTTGTATCCCTGCTCATTCTAGCTTGCATTCCAAGCGGAGAAGCAGCTACATGACATCCTACAGGATTCCTGTAGCAGCTGATCCCTATGAAAGACATACTCCAGAGATAGGGACAGCAGAATCTGGCATCTGAAACATGCATGGAGCTCTACTTGAACGTGTGAACATCAGCAACAGCCCAAGGCCAAGCATGCAGTGTGCATGCAGCAATAGCAAACGAAGAAATGGGTTCCAAAATTCGAATCTGCATAACACGGCCGCGAATATGCAAGTAAGTGCCTAAACTCATTCTTCAATTGCATAAATCATATTTCAAGGTTGCGTGACTATGGGAATGGTTCGGATTGAGTGGAATTAGTGGCCAGTCAACTGGCCACCCTAGGCCAATTACACATCCTCGTGGAATCCAAACAAGCCCCATTAAATTCAAAAATGTCGATTAGATGCACAGCCAGCACGTGTGGAGTGTCCATTCAGGAAGAAATCATCGGGACTAGTAGTGGTGGCAGTGGATAACGGAAGAAACAGAGGTGATGGTGGTCAGATGACATGCAGAAAAATTATGGTTGTGACGTCGGATCAATGGTTCGGTCCGGCCACCTCATCCCCTCACCACGAATCACGTCGCAGTTAAAAGACAGCTCAGTTGAAACTTCACCACCCTCTGTTAATTCTGCATTCACGATGTTCTCGACTGGAGTACGCATCCACCGCTTCGAGAGCATCTAACCAATCGTCCTCCTCTACTTTTCTGCCTGTTTTCGAAAATCTCCCGCCTATCGGGCTCTACCGGAAGCACAATTTTATTCTACAGGAGCCGGGAGATTTCTACATCAAGGGTTCTACAGGAAAGGCAGAGAACAGCTCTGCGGAAAGGAAACTCGGGATTTTCTTCAGAATTCAAGCTCAAAACAAGGTAGGCTTGGGAAAAATCCTCTGTGCATGATTTGTTTGTGTAAGATGGTGAATTGAACACGGCAATAGATTGAAAAAGAGAGTGAAACTCTACCTATGCATTGAAGAAGTGAAAGTCTGCCTACATATTTCCCTGAGTCTATGCAGTTTCTTTTTCTCTCTGCATCTGAAATCTTCCCATCCTTTTTCGAATTCTCCTGTAAGAAAGATACATGCAGCAGTAAAGGCCAACCTGTGTGTATGTGAAAAAACGAATGTGTATATCTGCCTATGTGCTGAGAAAAGAACATGTGTCCTTATCCTTTGTTCTATAGAAACTTCTTTCTTTTCAAAACCAGGTAGTCAAATTTAGGGTGGCAGCAGTTTAAAACAGGAAAACTATTGCCATTTGATATTATAAAGACGCACTCAGGACATTCCTTCTTGGGTTCAGAAAAAACTGAATTCATCTATCCTCTGTTTCAGTAATTCACTGTTTTTTTTGCCACCTGAGCATTTTCTTTTCTGGTTAAAACATAAAAAGAGCACTCAACACCATGTCAGGAGGATTCATAAGAAAAGAACCCTCAGACTCTAGCGAATTGCACAAGCACCCTGAGGTGGTGGACCTTTTCACCCGGGGAAATTGGATATCATTCTTTGACATAATTCAGGGTTATGATGAGGAGATAACTGAAGAGTTTTTTATGTCCTTGAGACCACATTCAAAGACACATGCCACAATTAGTTTTAGGGGTTTGACCCCATAACTTACACTTGAGCTCATCAGTAGAATTATTGGTCTACCATTGGGGCTCCCTTGGAGCAAAGAGGAGAGATTATTGGGACAAGTTGCTAAGAAAACATTTTTTCTGCTTGAGGTGCATCCTGTAGAAGACAAAAACGGGGTTAGAAGGACAAGCTTGCCTCCTCTCTGGAGTGAAGTTAGTTATCAAATAATGAAGTATATCACATGTGAAGGGAGGTTTAGCATCATTTATGGATACCATTTCAGGTTGCTACATGAATTAAGGTATGGGATGGACTTGCCTCTAGCCAAAAAACTGAGCATCCCATATTTCCTCCTTTAGTCCTTAATTGAATGTGGTACAAAGCTAAGTGAAGGGATCCCAGATCAGTTGGCCCATCATGGGCTCATCAAACTATTGGTGGAAGATGCTTTACACATGTATATTGTTCCCATATCTTGGGAAATCTTAAGAAATATGTCCAGGGATGACGACATTAGAACGTTGTCTGAGAACATCACCCCATCTAGTAGTGATTAGGGGGAGCAAACTGAAGAAATTGAGAAGAACAAGGATGAGGGAGCACATGACATTCAAGCATAGAGACGAACAGAGGAAGAATAGAAGGAAAAAGAAGAATTTGGCAAGATTGTTGAGCCTAAAACAGAGAAAGAGACAACAACAAAAACAACGAAGGAAAAGAGGACACGGATTCGAAAGGAAAAGGCCGAGAAAGCCCAAAAGAAGGCTACCATAGCCAAAGCAGGCACCCAGCAAGAGAAGGGAAAGACACACCCTGATATATTAGTAAAACAGATGGAAACAGTGGACACAAATATTTCTACAGGAAGTGAAGGAAAAGACCAGCAGAAAGAGAAATCCCTTGAGACATTGGCACGAGAAGCAACAGCTATGCTTGCTACACTAAGCACACCTACAAAACAAAAAGGAAAAAGAAAGAGGCAAAACTCCATGTACTTTAAAGCTAGGAGAAGCACAAGGATCAAAGTGGGCAAACCCCAGCCTTAATCAAAGGAACCAATTGTCATTGAGGACACAACCACTAAACAGAAAGAAGAGTCTCCTTCCAAGATATCCATCGCCTATGAAAGAGGAAGCCCAAAAACCTCCACATGGAGAGAGAATTAGGATGATGGACTCAAAGGCATCTCTACAGGAAGCTGAAACATCTCTACAGGAAACTCTAGCTAAGTTAAAAGAGACTAAGAAATTGGACGGGAAGGCAGCCAAACAATCACAAGGAGAAGACAAGACTGAGGAGATACTGGAACCAAGCCCTTAGCCTAGCTTGGGCTCATATTACAACTTGTTAGAAAGTGGGAAGATCATCCCACAAAAGTTTGTTGTACCACTTTTCTTTGCATTGGAACAAGAACGGATTAGGACTCACACTTGGATGAGAATTGCCAGATCCAAGGGTGTGGCAGACATAGGCCACTTGGAAGAATAGCTAAAAGAATCAAGAAGAGAGTTGGCCATGGTGAGGCACATGGAAAGCGGTAAAAGAGCCAAATTACAGGAGGAGAATGAGCTACTGAAAAAGCAGTTGCATCTATAGGAAGGTCTTAAGGAAGATAGGCCATCCATTTTGGGAGGGCAGTAGCATCAAGAAGGACCTCTAGCAGATAAGGAAACAACCGAAAAATAGCAGAGAGAGGAAAGGCTACAAGCTAATGTTGAGATGCTGAAAAAATTGCTGTAGGAAAAGGAGTCTCAGGCAGTAGAAGAAATACAGGGTTTAAAACAACATGTGCAAGAAGAAGAAGCCCAAATGGCCTGCATGGCCAGCTGGGCAGTAAAAGCCTTACAATGTAGGCAACCTGCTAAGTCCTATGCATTATATCTTAAAGATCAATGGTTGCAATTTCAAATTAACACATTGGCCCAAAGGGGCACCATTCCATTCCAGAATTACAATCAGTTTATGTATTTGTGTGACAATAGCTCAGCTAAAGATAAGGCCAAGTTAGCAAAATTATATTTACACAACTTGGCACTTCCAAACATGAATCTATGGGACCCCAATGCTGCATTGGGAGGTGTGCAACTTATGGGCATGGCTTCTTGGTTAAACCATGAGGAAAAGAGGGCAGTAGAAATTCAGAAAGCTATGGACAGGGAGCTAAGTGAGCCACTCATGATCTGCCCAGAACTAGAAGATCCCTCAACTTTAGTATATGCCCATCAGCACCTTGCCAACAACCCTCAAGTTCTCCCAGAATACATTGAAAGGAAATCTCAGGCCATTGCTCACTTTGAAGACATGGAAAGACTGTTTGGTGATAACTGCATTCATGCTTGCACAAGGAGATGGAACACATTGTCCCACAGTCTAAAAATAAGAGAGTATCGCTCCCCAACCAAAATGAGGAAGGCTTTGGCAAGAGTGCCACTTTATAAATATTCAATGCAAAATCTGAAGGCCAACTGGATTGGCCTAAAGTTTAATCCTCCATTACTTTTAGGACTACTCGAAGGGGTCAAAGAAGAAGAAGAACACATGCAATGGGAGAAAGTAGAGAGAAAGGCAGGGTTTCATGACCGAGAAGAGGACATCACCTCGGAAGCCTAGGATGTCAGAGAGGCATTCAAAGAAATCAAATATGATGAACTGGATTAGTTGCTCAGAGGATGAGCAACACATTCAGTAGGGGGATGATGATGAGCCCCAAAAATGGGTAACTTTATGGGCTCAATTTACCTATTATTCTCGATTAATCCACCATTCTTCATAGTTTTATGCATGATTTTGAATATATTTATGTTAATTGAATGAATTAGAATGGTCACTTGACCACAAAGTCTAATACGTGCTTATTGCAAATTTTTGGACATCTTTTGGACCAAGGTCAGTCATTTATGAGCAAGTTGGCAGCCAAATACGAAGGAACAAGGCTGAGGATTTGTAGGTGGGGTGTCTCCTGCACTAAATGACCCCTTCCTCGAGTTCTCCACCATCATCTCGGAGTTCAATAGCCCACCAAAGATGATTTCAAGCGGCAACCGAGCAGATTTAGTGAAGTCGTTGATTAACTGCAGTTTTGGGCAGCCAAGCTCCTAAAGTTAAGGAGGACTGTCGGGAATCCTCATGTTGCATAAGTGGGAAGGCTTCAAGCCTTGGTAGTTTAACTATTGAACAGTTTGTTTTTTCATTTTAGTGCAGCTCTGCATTTCAGCTCATTTTCGGGCTCTTGCTGTAAACAGTTTTGTGACATGACTATTATTTTTTGAGTAATGGAGATGAATTTCGCTTTGCACCAGCTCTAAGCTTTCTTAGGAGGTTGTAGCTCTTGAGGTTGGGCCCAACCCAAGTGCCAATACCTCCTTTGTGTACTTTTTATGTGTTTTTCTTGCATTCATAGTAATTTATGTTATTTAGGCTAAGATCTTACTTTGTTACTTAGGTTGTTTTTGATGATTAAGATAGTTTTTCATGCTTTAGGTTGATTTGACAGTTTGGTAATAGAAAAGATCTGCAAAAAAGCCATCAAGTAGTCCTTGATCTCATCTCTCCCTCCTTGGGACCATGAGCTGAGACCAAGGCATACTTGCTGCCACAAAAACACTATTTTTGCCTTCCAATGCAATTGATAGTTTTAGATTTTAAGTTGGAAAAGTTGATATCAGTTGTGCTTGCATGTTTAGATCTGTTCTTGCTTAGTTTCCATAGCTATCTTGCATGATTTCCTATCTATAAACTTTTATTCATCATGTTTCTGGTTTTTAGGTCAGACTAGGTCAAAATAGATAAATCTCTGTTTTTCCAGTCTTTGTTCGATCACTTTTGGAAAATAGTGTGTAGAGCACCTGTAATACATCCCTACCTCCCCTTCCTCCATCATACAACCTGTTCCAGCCCCTAATCCAAGATTCCTTCCCTTCATTTGCCACACTTTCCCAATTTGCCCTAATTTCTACATTTTTGTGCACTATTGCTCTCTCCATCCTTGAACAAATCCAACCACCTTCATCACTCCTTAGCTTCATTTACCAGGTCCTAGACCCCTTAACAGCCTTATCCATCCTTCATTTCCACTTTCCCACCGTTTTTCCACTATCAACCCTCTAAAATCCACTTTCGGCCTGTTCCTGTAGAACCCCTGCAAACTTCCTGTAGAAGTTCACGCGAGCAGTTTTTTCAAGATCTGATCACTATGGAATTATCTAGAAGGGTGCTAGGGACCCCTTAGGCCCTATTCTCACCTTCCCAACCTCATGCAAGTGCCCACCCCATTTCCTTTCACCAATAAACCCCTGCACAGTCAAAAACAGTTAAAGCACATGCATAATAATTCTGCAAAATTACTCAAATATACAAAAAAGATGCTTTTTCCGTATTTTCCTTCCGAAGTAGCTTAGCCACATGCATTTTACCTTTCCAAGAGTCAATGGCATCCATTTCAGCAGCTTTCGTCTCTTTTCTTGCACAGTAGGGTTAGTCGGTAAAATTAGGGTTTGCTAGGGTTTGCATTTCCTTTCAGCTTTCCACTTCTTTCTGCAAGTAGACTAGCCTCTTTTGAGTTAGCTTTCATCCATCACAATTAAAATCTTCTTCTAAGAACTCATATAAGTTGGCTTAAGCTCCTAGCGAACTTGTGCCAGCTGATCAAGTGTCAGCCTGCAATAAGAGCTAGTACTTGTGCATATAGCACCGTCGCTTCCAAGTTTGTTACGAACTACCGGTTTGTAAAAGTAAAGAAGGGAGTCCCAGGAGTTGCAGCATCATTGTTGCAATACTGGAGCCCACCAATTAACACCTGTACAGGAACCAAAGGATAATGCAGTTAACCCATCACCGGTTGGAAGTCCTGGGATAAAGAATTCCTACAGGGACATGCTCAGAAAAGTGCTTAAGAAGTATAGGAAACAAAAGTAAATAATTGGGCAACTAAGGTAGTGGTTAAAGGAGGCCATCACAACCAAGAATTTGAAAGTAGAAAAAGAGACCACAGGCACACAAACAAGACATTGTTTTGGAAGGGATGCTGAGAACCAAACTGAGGATATTTTTGCCTATCCAAAGGAAACTCACATAGAGTCGTGCCTTGTAGAAGACACTGAAATGCAAACCGAGGACCCCTGTGTTTTCTCCCGGGAGGCCCAAACGGACCACCCTACCATGGATACTATTGTTCAAACAGATGATGAAGAGGACATTCCAATTGGTCATTGCATGATTCAAGAGGCAGTTGAAGCTGTTGTTCATATCGATCCCATGGAGACCTGGGAAGGAGAAACCCAAACAGAAGAGACACCTGCTAATAATCCCCTAATTAGGGAAGCATTTATTAGTATATTGTAGAATGAATTACTGAAGGTGTAGCAGGAATTAGCCCAGTACAAGGAGGAGGTAGTGCCCCTAAAGATACATCAAGAATTAAAGAAAAATTTTGCGGCACTAACCATAACTGAGGATGAAACCTTTGCTCAGTTCATGGCTGAACAGAAAAAGGTTGAGAAAGCATGGGAGAAATTATAGAAGGCTAAAGAGCAGTTGGAAACTATTTTCTCTCTTTATTCAGACAACTTGTCATGTAGAGCCCCTACTATAAATTATGCCTTATACCTCTTGGAAAGGTTCTTCCTGTTGAAAATCAAAGCTGCTAAGATTGGTAAGCCTTTGGAAATCAAAACCACCCCGGAATTTGTCAAATGCTTTCGAGAACAGAACAAGAAGGTACAACACCTCCTTTGTGAGTTTTATATGCACAATTTCTTTCTGGAAGACGACAGGGACAAAAACCTCGGCCCCTTTATATGGGATGTAAAACTCCAGACATTTCTCTCTTTCGCTACTAATCAACTCAAGTGGGCCAAGGCCCACAATACTTTTAGGAGGCATGAAGAAGGAATTGACCTATGGGTGAGAGGCTGATGCAGGAGCATCCAGCTCAACATTATTAATGCATTCTAGTAAACATAGGGGGTCTTATGTTTCAAGGAATTTGGTTTCCCAAGTATTGGATTTATGTAATTATTTAATGTTTTGAGTGATTTTAATGAGAATAGATATTAATTGAATATTGTGAGGCTTTATTGTAAATGTTCTCGAATGTAGGAGAACATGAGAGATTTAGGATAGTTGAGTGATGAGAGGATTGATAATTGATTGTAAATCCTAGATTAGGAGTCAGTTCATATTTTGTGGATTTGAGAGAATCCTTAGGGATGAGAAAGGGATTTTAGGATTTTGTTGAGAGATTTAGGGATCTAAACCAGAAGTTGGTTTTAGAACCCCTTTGTATAAATGTAGGCCTAAAAGGCATGAACAGAGATTGGAGAGGTTGAATAGGAAAATAAATAGCAGGTTGGAGTGTTGTAAGCCTACAGGCAGATTAAGAAAAAGAGGCCACTGATATTGAAAATTGGGTCATATAGGTAGAGATCTCAATTTGTAATCCATTGTTGTAATTATATAGATACAGAGATTAATTAAAATCATGTATAAGCGTGTGATTGAGTGTTGAATGGTGAGTTGAATGTATTTGTAGAGTGTACATATATATTTATGCAGGCAAGCACAGTAAGCACAAGGACGCAAAGTCGAGGTGGATTACACAGAGGAAGATGTGACGAGGAGGATCATAATGGATTGTTTGCGGTTAATAATACTGAGAGACCAAACCTTTGAAGGAAGCAGAACCCACAAAAACACTGAAGAAACAGTGTAATCACCAGAAAATAGAATAGCAGAGAGTGAAGAATTGATACTCAGTAGCCGTCGGATCTTGAAGATCGACAACCTAGAGTAAATCGCAAGATTGAATCAGCGGAGTGAGTCAGTCAGGATCGCATCGCATATTCCACAGGGCGGAATGTGATTGTGACATGCAATCTATAGCCGGACCCGAAAGCCCATCAAATGTAACATTGACAACCCATCGGGTTCTTAAACCATATCGGGTCGGGACTTTTAAGTGGAGTTAAGAGATGTGGCTAAGCGATTGTGATCACGCAATTAATCGTCGACCGTCGGATCGCAATTCTGATTGACGGTCACGATTAAATCAACCATCGCATATCGACGCTGGCAAAGATCGGTAGTTAAAAGCGGAAAGGCTCGAAGGAGTTGGACCGGACACCTTTATAGACGCGGGTCTAATTGACTTGAAGTCTAACATATTTGTTAGACAGATTTTTTCCTTTGTAAACGAGTATTAGAAGGATTAAGCGTCGATAGTGTATTTCCCAATTCTAAAGGGAAATCATAAATCGGAAGGAGAGGGGGATAACATATATATGTATGTGACCTGCGAGAAGCCCAATTGTGATTGTGATTGAGGTATAGCCTCGAGAGACGTGAACAGGTTGTACAGAAGAGGAAAAAGGGTATGTTTGCATACATTTCCCTTTGTAAGTGGATTTATAAGGGAATAAGCGTCGATAGTGTTTTTATGTGATTATATATATATATATATTAACCAAGGTTTAAGAGGGGGATTAATATATATACAGGCTTATGGGTTCAATCCATTATATATTGGTTATGAAGACTTAATGAGTCCAGATAGGAGGTAAAGGCGGGGTGATTGAGTTCCAATCTAAAGGAATTGTAAACAAAGGGGCCTTAACCATTCATCTTTAGATTTGAAGTCTTTGACCTAGGGAAGCAAAGAAATTCCTTGGAAATGGTGTTTATGCATGAATATGCATACTCTAGATATGCGCAGGGGAAACCCTACGTCAGAGGGGAACCAACCAAACCCCTGCAGCTCTTGAGTAAACACAAGCAATTCATGAAGCGAGATGATGTTATAGGCCAACTGGGGCCATTTCATACAGATGTTATACAAGCTGGAAAGGAGCAATTCCAAGAGATTAAGGAGGAAGCCTTGTCTGCAGCTAGACAAAGGTGGGAAGCCTCCAGCATTACTATTAGAAATTGAGAACCATTTGGATATTGGAAATTGGAAATTTAAAGCCGCCTCCTCTCATTTCTATAAATACAGTAACATGATTTTGACTATGGGACCTGAATGGATAGGATGTCGGCATAGGACTCCAATCATATGGTATCCTCCAAATAAGTATCGTTGTGATTACACCTTGAAGGATCAAGATGTTACCCAAGATTTTTCCATATTAAAGAATAAAAATGGCTTCATATATTATAAGGAGGAGGTATATCCTTCCTACTCCCTAACTCAGTTACACATTAACTATTTAATTGCATGAGGACATGCAACAAGGTAAGCTAGGGAGTATGTTGGGTCAAGAAAAAGGTATATTTTCTCCTCAGTAATTGCTTTATTTCGTATTTATCCTTACACGATTATCTCTGTTTATGAATTGAAATAAAGGAAATTACAGTTAAAGTTGGATGAAAGCACTTGGTAACAAATTAGATAAATCTAGCATAGGAAACTCACTTTTTACTATCCTTGTGTGCAGAAGACATGGATTGGTCAATAGTCGTTCACTTGACAGAGCAACACTAGGCCATAAAAGGGAAAGACAATGTCTGAAGCAGGCAAGGCATCGAGAGACCAAGCAAACCAATACTATTTCATGACAAAATCAAATTATGTATTGCGAAATCCTCAAGATCCCCTGATCCTGAGGATTCACCTTTATCTAGTTTACTCTTTTACTATTATATATAAGGCCGAAAGGCAAACATAGTTCAGTTCAGACTTATGTAATTTATAATTATTCTTTTTTAGACATATAATAATGTTATCTCAGTGCCATTGTAATCTGGTTACTTATATTAATGAAAGGCTGCATTTGATCTTCACTTATATTCTGAGTATTCTTTAGCGGAGACTTCTGGAGACTCTCGGGTCGTTCAAGAGAAGTTCTATTGCTTTCTTGTGTTATAATCTTTCCATTTGAATCTTTATTGATTGTTAATTTCCAATTAATATTATTTCGCTTATTGTGAGGATTGACGATTCCAATTAATATTGTTGTTCATTTCGATTCATACTTAGTTGTGTGATGTATCTGAGTAATGCTTTAATTTGATTGGTTATATTAGTTTCAGTAGTAGATTGATGTTCTTTTTGAGTGATGATATCATAGATCTTAGAGACAGTATTAATTGATTTCCATAATCTGCTTACAAATAAAAGTTGTTGTTTAGAAATCATTTATCGTATTTTCTTGCTTGTTGTTCAATTCTCAATTGTTGTTCAATCGGGATTTTCATTCAATTGGGAATTGTCGTTCAATCGAGATTGTCGTTCAATTCTAATTTGCTATAGATTAACATTGTTGTTCAGTTGTTACAGTTCTATTTCTTCATCGAGTGAGTTAGTTTTAATTCTATTTGAAGGTTGCCAAGCGTGATTCTTTGCATTCGCATTCAGATTCATTTGATTTTGGAATAAGTAGACAGAATTGTAGGGTGTGTTAAGAGTTCTTTGAGAGTCATCTATTCCTTAGTTATTTCTTTAAGATTTGTGTGAATTAAGTTGAAGAGATAGTTATTAGTTATTGCAATAATTTACCTTTAGCTAACCTTTGAATTCACTACATAGATTGTGTTGACACTCTTGAGATAAAAATACTTACCTTGGGTTGAAAATTAATGTAGGAATTAAGATTACTTGTAAAAATACATATTAGTGAACCAACATACCCTTCCAACCCCTCTATTCCTCTACATTCTGGATCCCCTCATTCCCTTCTCAATAACCCCTTCTTGTCCTTAGCACCCCCCGATTATGACCCCCTCACACCTTGTGAAGATGGTGAGATTCAATTGGATGAGTCGGAGAAACACAATGTTGTTCCTTCCACCTCATGTCCTAACCTTCCTCCTCCCAATCGTCTCCTCCCCTCCCCTTCTTCTCCCTACCCTTCGTCGAACCCCCAAGCTTCATCCTTTGCAAGGATCTTAACCAGAAATAAATCCAAAGAATCGCTTGCCCCTCCAGAGAATCCCAAAAAATATTCAAGGAATTAAAACAAGGAGATACAAGATGATGCAACACAAAAGGACATGGTAGTGGGAATCTAGCAACAAATGGACACATACATAGATATAGGTGCGAGAATCAAGGACATGAAAACCTAGGCAAGGAGAGGAAAAGGTACTTCTGCTCCATCTCAAAGTAAATAATGAATCTAGTCCCTTGGAATTGCAGAGGTCTTGGGCATACCTCTAAAGAAAATTCAATTAAAGATCTCATTAGATAAAAAATTCCAGAAATATTTTTACTCCAGGAGACAAAGCTAAGTGGAGAATAAATGGCATTAGTAATCCAAAGAATAAAAATGAAGGTGCAACAAAAAGTGAAGGAGGAGCATCGAGAGGAATCTGCACTATGTGGAATCAAACAATAATGGAACTCAATGGAGTTCACAAAAATCACTACTGGGTCAGAACAAACTTTAAAAACAAAAATACAGGGAAAAGTATCATAATATTCAATATCTACGCTCCAGTTCACTACAAAGACAAGGAAATATGTTGGCAATCCTTAGCAAACCAACTAGCAGCAGAAGATAACCAAAGTATCATAGTTGGAGGGGACTTCAACCTAGTAATGAACATTGGAGACAAAAAAGGAGGCTCCTTCCTTCTTGATCGAAGTATAGACAAACTTGAAATCATAATAGAGGAATATAATTTAATGGATGTCATTTCAAAGAATAGCAAATTAACCTGAAGTAATAGAAGAATGGTACCAATAAATATAAAGGAAAGATTAGAACGCATTTTAATCCACACCAACTTCATTTCAAGAACATAATATGTCTCTTCAAAAATTCTCTCAACAACGGCTTTAGATCACAAGCTTATTTCACTATCCTTCGGTGAAATCAAAAATTTGAGACCTCTTGCCTTTCGCTACAACCCTCAATGGTCCTCCATCGATGAGGCCATACAATTGGTGTAGTCTACATGGAAACTGAGAATAAATGGATCGTTAGGGTATATATGGGAAACCAAGCTAAAGATGGTCATAATTGCACTCAAAGAATGGGTCAGAATTCACTATAAGAAACCAAAGCAAAATAAAAATGAGTTATCAAGAGAGATGGATCAAGTTCAGGAAAATCTGGAAAACAAAGAAGACATTACAAAACTTCAATCCAAAGAAAAAGATCTCTATTGGGAGATATACCAAACAAATAGGAAAGAAGAGGAAAGTTATAGGATGAAATCTTGGAGTTTATGGATACAAGTTGGCGATAGGAATGCAACTTTCTTTCACAACCAAACTAAAGCACAAAGAACAAATAATCACATAGATGTGATAAAGGGCGAAGGGAATGTAGATATTGAAGGGCAGGATGAAATAAAAAAGGAGACACATCAACATTTAAAATATTACTAACAAAAGAGATAGAGAAAAACAACTTCGAGGATTTTTTAAGAACTACTCCAAAATTGGTTTCTGAGGAGGCAAATGCAGCATTTACCATATCAGTAGAGGAAGAAGAGTTGCAAAGAGCAATATGGAATCTGCACCTAGACAAAGCTCTTAGGCCAGATGGATTCACCATTGCCTTCTACTGCTCATTCTATGAGCTCATCAAGAAAGTTCTTATCAAGATGATTCAATGGGTTCAACACAAGTACAAAATAGGGCGCAATACAAACTTGACATTTCTTTCCCTTATTCGTAAAGAATTAAGACCAACCTCCTTTAACCACATCATACCTATATATCTGTGCAACTCATCTGACAAAATAATAACCAAGATCCTGGCTAACTGTCTCAAAATTCTCCTCCCTCACCTAATCTCTAAAAATCAAGGAGGTTTTGTTCCTAATTGGCAGATAGTTGATAATATCCTTTTAGTCAAAGAATCCATTCACTCTATCCTTTCTCGAGAAGACCAAGGATTCATCCTGAAGTTAGATATGGAAAATGATTTTGATAAGGTTAGACTTTCGTTCCTTTTCATTGTCCTAGACAAATTAGGCTTCTTTAGGGATATCATAGACCTCATAAAATCTTGTATCCATAGGCCTTGGATAACCCCTTTAATCAATGGAAGGCCAAGGAAATTCTTCCAAAGCTCTAAGGGTCCTAGGCAAGGTTTCCCTATCTCTCCATTCCTTTAGATTATAATGGCTCAATCTGGGACGTAAGATAATCTTAATTAAATCAATTCTTTCAACTCTACCCTTATACCAATATACAATTGTGCAGGCTCCCATGGGATTCAAAAGAAAATTTAGTTAATCATAAGGAAGTTTTCGTGGCAAGGAGGTAGAACATAAACAAAAAAAAAAAAATCAGTTTAATAAGTTGGAAAAAAGCAATAACGCCTTATGAAAAAGGAGGGATATCTATTTGACAACTAGGACTGATGAATTTAGCTTTAGGATCAAAACACATATGGAGGTTAATAGCAGGAGAAGATTCATGGTGGAATAAAGTATTAGAACAAAAAATACATTAACGCTTCCCAACATCATCTCCTCACCATTCAAGATCCTAACAAACCCTGTTTGCAAATATGGAGGCTATGTAAAAAAATCTTGCATCTCATTCAAGCCAACATTTCCAGAATTCCATGGGGAGGGCAAGAAATACACTTCTGGGATGAGAACATAATGGGCAAGCCCAAGCTCATATCCATTCTCGACATCCAACATCTCAAGAATTGGCTTCAAGGTAAATGCATTACAAAATTCGATCAAGTATTGGTTTGGAATCAACAAGACAACACATTGGAAGGATGGAAAACACCTGCAATACCATCGGAGCTCCTACAACAATGGAATATTCTTCTCAAACATCTCAAGGGAGAAGCTCCAGTATGCTTTAGGTAGAAATATAGCTTCAAATGGAACCCAAATATAAAGGATTACACAATTAAAACAATATATAAAATGCTTTAAGGAGAACAAGAGCAACAACCCAACTGGCCCCTCTTGAAAATTGTTTGGAAAAATGAAAATTGTTATATGGACAATGCTTAAGGGGAATATCCTTACAACTGGAAAACTTAGAAAATGAGGCATCTAAGGGCCATCAATCTATCCATTATGTTCGAGGGCCGAGGAAACCATTCAACACCTATTTATCTCATGTGAATTACCAAAAACCTGTTGGAAAGCTTTGGTTAACCCTCTTCAAGCTCAGGTAAATTCTGACCTTAGCATTTCTGATTTCGTCGCCAAATGGAATTCAAGTTATTTGTATTCTTCCAACAACAAAAAAGTTTTCTTAAGTGATTTTGGAGAAGTCTCCCAACATTCTTATGTCGGCAAATTTAGTTAGCTAGGAATAAACATATTTCCAAAACAAAAAGCTAGAAAGCAGGAAAGTTATGGCTAAAAACTTGGAGTCTCTCCATAGAAGCCATTTTCTCAAAAGGAAATAGTAAAATTGACATTCAATCCTTGCAAATCGAAGAAAGGAAATGGTTCAACTTTGTTTTGGATAGAACACCCCACAACATTTGTCTCCCCCTAAGAAACCGACTCAGCATAGTCAATTGGAAGGTATGACTGGAAGATAAGGAATTCAGTGATTGGTTAAAATCTCATAGATGACCCTGCTTCCTCTTTAATGGGGCATCTAAATTTAATCTTGGATGAGCTGGAGCAGGAGGATTCATCCTTGACCATGAAGGAATAGAAATAGTGACCTATGAGTGGGGATTGGGAAATGAAACAAATAACAAGGTTGAGGCTTACAGTCTCCTTCTGGGCACACAGATCCTCTGTGAGACCAACTTTAAAAATCCAATAGTAATTGGGGATTCAACCATTCTCATTCAACATATGATAAGAGAACAAGACCCAATAATATAGATCTTGGGAATATTGTGACTCAAATTCAACATCAGCTGAAGCACCAGGGAGATGCCTCTTACTTCCACGTTCTCAAAGAGAACAATGGCAAGGCTGGCGATTTGGCAAACAAACTTTTTCCTAGACCCCAAGGAGAAGCCAAAATCAATGAGGAGGTCCTTCTCAAGCATATTCCTTGGAACCTTATCAGATTACCTACAAGAAAGGACCCTAGAAATGATCATTTCAAATCAACTTCCCAAAAAAGACGACATACATCACTTCAATGATCACTAGCAAATCTCCAAAGGAAAAATCGCCTATCCCCATGTGGATCAACATATCCAAGCAAGATCTCTTGCTCTGCAATTCACATACAGTGCAATTACTCTCATAATCACCCTCATAGATATCATGTTTGTGTATTGCGTTTAGATCTCTTTAAATAGACCCCACAACATCCTCTTTTACAAAAAAATTGCTAATTGATGAGCAACTCCCCTCAACACTTTTCTCCCCTTCCTCCATTTCTCTAAAGTGTTGTGTGCCCCCTCTCCCCCCCGACTTCCTTGTTGATCCTTTTGTGCTCTCTGTGGTTCTCGATTCCCTCCTTTCTCTTATTCTCATTCTCAATCTTCCCAACATATGGCTTTGAATCTTGATTGCCCCCAGTGCAAAGCACTCAAGTAGAGTTGGACCAAGTAAAAGCATTGCAGAATCAATGGAACAAAAGATGTTTTTCAGAAATGGGATTTCTATACTATTGATCAACCTCCCTCAAAGAATCATTCAATAAGATTTGCGAGTGTTGTTCCCACATCGAGCAAGCCTTATATTCACTGTGTGAAATGGTTGAAAATAAACTTGCAGAGAACTTTGGCTCCAATCACTGTAGTAGCATGCATCCTCAGAAAGAAGAGAGATCCATCAATCAAGAGCAACATGAATAGACACGCTCAACTTCGCAGAAGTCTCCACGGGAACGTGTTTTCAATCAAAATGATTAGCATGCCCTCTATATTTTTGTCTCTTGTATTAGTGAACGATGAAATGTAAATGTATATATTTGCTCCAACAATTTATTAGAGTTTAGAAAGTAAGCGTCAAAGTTGGTTCGTCTTATGCAAAAGAAGGAAAATATATACAAAGGAACCTAGCGAGAAGCATTGTATCAAGGCTATTAGCCTCTTTTTTTGGAATGCATATAAGACAACTGACCTTGTTTTATTACCTGTTTTTTTATATATATATATATATATATATATATATTAATATAATTATATATATATTATATATAATTACACATTAGTAATAGAATTGAATTAAAAAAAAATCAATTTAAATTACTTTATTTTATAAAATTGTGTTATTTAATATGGGCATTGAATATTTTATTTATGTTTGACACTAATTTTTTTTTTGTTATTTAATATATTTTCTTTTAAATATTACATGTCAACTCAACAAAAAATAAATTATACATTATTACATCAAGCGGCACTTACAACAAAGATATTGTCACTTAAACTTAAAGTTACATTTAAAAATAACAAAAATAATACTTCAATTTCCACCTTAATTTTACATTAAATTTTAGCTAAAAAAATAAAGTAATTCAAAATAAATAATTTTTCATTTAATTTTTGGTGTTAAATAAATATGTAATTCTTTTTAGTATTTAATATTGAGTTGACAAAACATAAAATTATAATAGATTTTAAAATAATTTTAATAATAGATATAATTTAAAATTATTTTAGTAATTTTAAAATTGAGAAATTCTAAGCCTCGGAAAATGCCAATGAAAAATAAATCGATTGTTATGCAAAAACCCGATGGCATGTCTTTCATCAAATTTCAGAACATAATAAGTATAGCCAGTTGGGTATCATGGGAAATGATTCGGATCCAATTATTGACCCTCAGCTTCTCAGTTTTCTCCATCAAAAGGGTATATTCTTCTGGGCTCAGGCTATTGCTGGATGGAAGGGCACCATCCCGATATGGAAAACGGGTCAAGATTTGGGCATTGATGGTAACCTAGCGGCCCAATGGAACAACACCACTTGGAATATGAAGTGCGCGGGTCTTTATAAATTTGCAGACAGAGATATTTTAGGGTGGCAGGCTAAGAAAGGATCGTGCAAAATCCAGGTAAAAGACATATATATAACACTGTTGAATCAACTCAGGGACCCCTCACGAATTACTTTCCCTTTCGCCTTATAGGAGGTCTGTTGCCCTACAAAAATCATCTTATTCTCTTGGCTCGTATATCATAATAGGAATCTCACATGGAACAATTTACAAAGAAGGAACTGGCAGGGTCCATCGATCTGCATGATCTGCCTTGAAAATTCTGAAGACAACCTGCATATGTTTCTACTATGTCCACAGACTCAGCTTATCTGGAGGTATCTGGCTACTTTTTTTTGGCTTTCCGATTGCTTCACATTCAACAATCAGAGAGGCTTTTGAATGTTGGGGAGCTCTTAGATCTGACTGGCGTTCCATCCCTATGATTACTATTTAGTTCATTTGGAAGTGGCGGAACAATAAAATCTTTCAAAACAACAATGAGGTCTTTGGAAGTATTATTGACAAGATTATCCCATCTTATTTATCCTTCTATCAAAACATGCCTCAGCAGAAAATTCAGCATATGGCTCCCTCTCCCTCTCCTCCGCTTTTATTTCCTAGAGCACACTTTGATGGTGCGGCAAAGGACGGAAATTTCCCTTGCGGAGTCTTCATTGCTTTTTCAAAGGATCATCACTTTTCTATTTTCTGGAATGGTGGCAGAGGTACTAATAACAAGGCAGAGGCCATGGCCCTGCATGGCCTGCTCTTCTTCTATTCCTTCATGGAATTTTGGCCTATAAAAGTATATGGGGATTCCAAGGCTATTATAGATCATGTGAATGGATTACAGAAAATTACAAAGGATAACCTAACAGGATGGCTTCACAGGATTACATCACTATGGGACTCTGCCTCTTTCCCTATTACTCATATTAAGAGGAACCAAAATGTGCAAGCGGATGCTCTATCAAAACAAGGATTGAACTCTCCTATCGGTATCTGGCATCTGATCATCATGATGGACTCCTGCGCATACGAGATCCTACCTTTCTCTATGCCCGACTCATAAACACTTACAGAATTTCTGTTTTTTGCTGATAAATGGCCTATCTTTTTTGGAATTCTGTATCCATCTAAATTTTCTGAATTGTCGGTTACTTATGATCTAAAAATTTGCCATGTTTTCATGCACCCTAATGTTTTTTATTGTAGCTCCCATTCTCTTGTTTTTCGAGGATTATTTCTAGGACTATGCTCCTCCATATTGCACATATTGCCTCGGTATTTTGCATAATCATAATATAATCAATATGATGCTTTTTCTTCTGAAAAGTAGCAGCAACATCTAAAATTATGTGTAATTTTCTCCACACTGAGGCGAACAATTACCATCCGAAAATGGGTTAAATTCACTATAGAATTGCGTAGTTTTAGGTTTTCTCAGATGTACAATTTAAAAAAATTATAATCGCATTAATTTAAAATGGAAAAATCAAATAGGAATGTGAATAAAAAA